>WSYH01002245.1:0-92330 GCA_036426205.1 Ascaphus truei | reverse complement strand
GGACTACTGGTACTGCATAACCTGTGTGGCTCCAGGAGATCTGAGCCTCCGCTAGCTGGGAGCCTGGGGAAACCCTTACCCTTACTTGGTGCAGCGCCTCCACCTACCCAGGATCCCCCGTTAGGAAAGATAGCCCTGAGTAAGAAATACAATAACACTTATAGATAAACAATACTAACTCTTTACTTAACACACATATAACACATTACATAACATAACCATAACCAGATGCTCTACCCGCATCACATCAACCCAATGTCTGGTGTACCCCACCCAGTGTCCTGTGATCACCCCACACCCAATGTCTCGTAACTCCTACGGAGGTCGTGGGTGACTGCGCAGTCACTATTTAAGCTAGGGCCCAGTTGGTGCACTTAGAATATGGAAGATACCTTCCGAGCACTCCGATGCTCGGGACCGCAACACACTTTCTTCTAAAAGGGTCAGACGTCCGTCTGATCCTATTCCGGGTACTCTGCCGGTGGACCCCAACGAGGGTCCCACCGCTCCACGGGAACTGCAACCGGATCACGGCAACACCAACCGTGTGGGAACAGCAACCGCCGCTATCCCTATCACTAACCACTGCTAGAGCGACAGCAACCCTAACCTAGGGCCTGTCCCTGAGAACCGCAACCTGGGATGGCTTGAGGGAAACTCCTAGGGCCTGTGGACATAACCGCCCCCCTTCCCCTAGCTACCCAGTCTTAACTGTATCTGCTAATCCTAGCAGCCTAACACACCTGCAGCCAACATTCAGCTTACACTGTCAGCCTGCAGGTATTCACACCGTGCGCACGCACTGCACGCACTGCGCACAGCACATGCAGCGACACACACCCAGACAGCTGCAATCACACACAGCCACCCGGATCCCGCAGCAATCCCACTGCTAGCACACCGTGCCTCTTTGACAGTGCCCACAGCACTCTCCGCTGCGACACTGCCAAACCAGCACTTCCCACACTCAAGGGTCACCTCCCTAGCTAAGGCGTCCCTCCTCAGTCTAAGGCGTCCCTCTTCAGTTACCCCCTACCCTTACCCGGGAATTGGGGCCTGCCTGGGGATCTAGGGAGAACCCTTACCTGATGCAGGAGCCACGCGCTCCCTGCACCCTTCCTACTCCTTCCTCTGCTCTGCCTGACTGACTGTTGCAAAGCCCGGGAAATGTATCTCTTTTCCCGGGCTGAGCTTCCTTCAGCCCTATTGGCCACTAGGGAGCACCTGACCTCTGCCTCCCTAAGCCTCCTGGGAATTGTAGTTCCCAGGGGCTGCCTAATGCATTGGGGCCGCGTGCGCGCTTCCCTCGCGCATGCGCGAACCCCTAATGGCCGCCTCAATCTCCCTCTACTCTTCCCTGCCCTCGCGCGATCTACCTCTAGCCGCCGAGTCCCTCCTGCGCATGCGCGACCTGTCTGGGGCCTTCCCTGAGCTTGCCGGTCCTTGCGCATGCGCGACCTAACGGCTAATGGCGGCGCCCTGCTCTCGGAGCCGCCCGAACCTCCAGGGATGCCGAGTGCTCCCTTCACTGGCCCCCACCCTCGTGAAGCGCCGGCGGGTCCACCGCTGCCTCCGGCGGCACCCGCGACCCCACGGCACTCGCGGAGAGGGGCCAGGGAGCGAAAATATACCTCGGGGCTACATTCTCCCCTTCGCAGAATCCCAACGCCCTCGCTTGGGTAGCAACCATACAGTGGGTTATATAATGGAAAATGCATAGTAAACAGTACATTATACACAAGCAATTTCCCATTTGTACCCAACATCCCCGCATGGATACCCGAGGCCAGCTGAGTTTCAGATTGGAGTGCCCCTAACAGACTGGGTGAGGGTATCCCACCTTGACTCCTGCGAGTCTTTTGGAGTTCAAAACTGGTCCCTTGCACCAACCCACCTTCTCCCCCTCGCAGAAAAAATAGTAAGTGGTCCTGGGTGTTGACCCTTGCCGGATCCTCCGGTCTCGTCTCACGGGAGACAGGGAGGCTCAGTCTCTTTCCTCGATCCACCACATGGCGAACATAACGCTCCATCGCGCACCTGGGAGAGGCCACAACTACCATAGTGGTCTCCACAGAGTCTTTGTCCGCTCCAACAATCCCTTTAACGGTGACTTCTTCCGCGGACGGCACCGCTTCTTCGGGTAGGCCCGTTTGGGGACTCCTCTCACAGGAGTATGGGTCGCTCCGGTCCGCTACACCGGATCCCTTGATGAGGTCGGAGTCGTTCCACAATCCGCAGAGATCTTCTGGGGGAGACACCTCCACCAGGACGCGATGACGGGGTGAGCCCATCGCCCGGGTGACCCTACCGTTGGAGTCACCAGGCTCCACGATCACCGGGGAGCTCACACCCGACACCCCTGGGGCAGTCAACTTACCCCTGTCGTTGTCGGCAGGTACTGATCCCAAGCCTGGGACCGCTGGTACCTCGTTGATAGGCCGGACTGTCAGTTGCAGGGCACACGGGCCCACATCATGGTCTGGATCAGTTGAGGCGGTTGCCTCGGTGACCTCACTGGAGTGGTCCGCCGGAAGGCGCATCACCACGCTTGGTGGGTCGCTAGAATCATCACCCATGGGCGGGGGTACAAACACCTTACCCTGGCCTTCTGGAATCGGTGGTTCTGGTCTCGGTGGTTCCTGCTCGGGCACCGGATCTGGAACCGACATCGGGGGTTCCGCCATCTGGAGCTCCGCCTTCAGCGGCTCCGCCTCAGCGTCTGGCAAGTTCACTTGGGCACACGGGCCCTCCACCACCTCCATCGCTGAAGTGGACAATTCAGGAGCGGCTTCACCCACTTCGGTAGCACCATCAGGCGCCTCTTCCTCCGCAGGTTCCGCCATCAGAGGTTCCTGCTCCTCCATTTGCACGTCCCCTTTGAGAGGGTCTGCCACAGTGGTCTGGACACACGGGTCCCCGGCGGCCTCTGGAAGTAGAACAGACTGGGGACACTCATCACTTACTTCAGGAGAGAGGTCCGGCTCCTCCTCTTCTTCATCGGCTGGTTCCGCCGCCTGGGGCAGGATAGGTTGTAGGAACCAGTCCCCGCAGCAATCACATTGAGGCCCCCACTCCAGTGCCTCCCTAGGACAGTCACAATTTGTCATAAAACACTGGATACTCAGTTCTCCATCCAACTCAATGTCCTTGAAGTCGAGCGGTAACTGCGACAGGGCTGCTCCCGAGGCAAGGGCTTTTTGCAGGCAGGGACACGCTAGCACAACTGCATCTATTCCTGGCGCTCGCCAGGACACATACACATTGCGGTGTAACCCCTGGCAGTCTATATCTTCCTCAGGGGAAGGACACTCCATTTCTACAACAGTGTCCCCTCCCACTGACCGTTCGGTAGGCTGCGGCAGTTTGGGTTGCAGGGTTGGTACCCTGCAGTAGCCACATATACGCCCCCAAGCCAACTTACAAGACGAGCAGTCACCTTGGTTACAAAAACAGTCTAGGTACCCCTCCTCGTTCGTGTCTTCCAACCGCATTTTTACCATGCACGCCAAAAAATTAAGGTCCATACTACCCCAGACACTCAATGTTTGTATTGTACATGGACACAACAAAAAGGATACGCTCCCAGCCTTGGTCTGCCAGGATCCATACGACGGCGAGCAATTTTCTCTGTGTCCAGTACTCTCTTCCAGGGAGTGTTGCGAGCTCTGTACTAAGTCACTCACAGTGTGGGGGCGGGGCTCGGGTTTTCCCGCCAGTCCTGGATGACTGTTGGCAACATTTTCCCGCGCGGCCGGGAACTTAGCACGTGGCTTCCTCCGCCTTGAGGGCTTTCCCATGGCGGAACAAAAATAGGACACAAATTTAGAAAAACATGTACAGGGCACCCCAGCTCTGATCTCTCAGCAGCGCCTCCAAATGTAGCCCTTTTTGTGAACCGGCCGACCCACCCAATATCACATTGGCCCCTCGTGGTCTAACCGGTCCCTTTCCCTGCAACACACCTGCTCTAAGGGACTACTGGTACTGCATAACCTGTGTGGCTCCAGGAGATCTGAGCCTCCGCTAGCTGGGAGCCTGGGGAAACCCTTACCCTTACTTGGTGCAGCGCCTCCACCTACCCAGGATCCCCCGTTAGGAAAGATAGCCCTGAGTAAGAAATACAATAACACTTATAGATAAACAATACTAACTCTTTACTTAACACACATATAACACATTACATAACATAACCATAACCAGATGCTCTACCCGCATCACATCAACCCAATGTCTGGTGTACCCCACCCAGTGTCCTGTGATCACCCCACACCCAATGTCTCGTAACTCCTACGGAGGTCGTGGGTGACTGCGCAGTCACTATTTAAGCTAGGGCCCAGTTGGTGCACTTAGAATATGGAAGATACCTTCCGAGCACTCCGATGCTCGGGACCGCAACTTTCTTCTCAAAGGGTCAGACGTCCGTCTGATCCTATTCCAGGTACTCTGCCGGTGGACCCCAACGAGGGTCCCACCGCTTCACGGGAACTGCAACCGGAACACGGCAACACCAACCACGTGGGAACAGCAACCGCCTTCCTATCACTGACTACTGCTTGAGTGACAGCAACCCTAACCTAGGGCCTGTCCCTGAGAAACCGCAACCTAGGATGGCTTGAGGGAAACTCCTAGGGCCTGTGGACATAACCTGCCCCCCCTCCCCTAGCTACCCAGTCTTAACTGTATCTGCTAATCCTAGCAGCCTAACACACCTGCAGCCAACATTCAGCTTACACTGTCAGCCTGCAGGGATTCACACCGTGCACACACACTGCACGCACTGCGCACACACATGCAGCGACACACACCCAGACAGCTGCAATCACACACAGCCACCCGGATCCCGCAGCAATCCCACTGCTAGCACACCGTGCCTCTTTGACAGTGCCTACAGCACTCTCCGCTGCGACACTGCCAAACCAGCACCTTCCACACTCAAGGGTCACCTCCCTAGCTAAGGCGTCCCTCCTCAGTCTAAGGCGTCCCTCTTCAGTTACCCCCTACCCTTACCCGGGAGTTGGGGCCTGCCTGGGGATCTAGGGAGAACCCTTACCTGATGCAGGAGCCACGCGCTCCCTGCACCCTTCCTACTCCTTCCTCTGCTCTGCCTGACTGACTGTTGCAAAGCCCGGGAAATGTATCTCTTTTCCCGGGCTGAGCTTCCTTCAGCCCTATTGGCCACTAGGGAGCACCTGACCTCTGCCTCCCTAAGCCTCCTGGGAATTGTAGTTCCCAGGGGCTGCCTAATGCATTGGGGCCGCGTGCGCGCTTCCCTCGCGCATGCGCGAACCCCTAATGGCCGCCTCAATCTCCCTCTACTCTTCCCTGCCCTCGCGCGATCTACCTCTAGCCGCCGAGTCCCTCCTGCGCATGCGCGACCTGTCTGGGGCCTTCCCTGAGCTTGCCGGTCCTTGCGCATGCGCGACCTAACGGCTAATGGCGGCGCCCTGCTCTCGGAGCCGCCCGAACCTCCAGGGATGCCGAGTGCTCCCTCACTGGCCCCCACCCTCGTGAAGCGCCGGCGGGTCCACCGCTGCCTCCGGCGGCACCCGCGACCCCACGGCACTCGCGGAGAGGGGCCAGGGAGCGAAAATATACCTCGGGGCTACATATATATATATAGCTATATACAGTGGTCGACAAATCACCAAAAAATCTACTCACGAACAAAAAAATCTACTCGCCACCTAGTACCACACGTGTGCTGCTTGGGCCAATAGGAGCTAGCCACGATGTTAAATCCACTCGCCCGGGGCGTGCAAATGTATAGGTTTGTCGAACACTGGTTATATATATATATATATTATATATATATATGCTTGTTATATATGATATATATATTATATATTATAGTCCTTTCTGGTGCCCACTTAAGGCATTGGCAAGTTTATAATAAAAATAAAAGCGTCACATGCATAATTTCAGAACGATCGATGATAATCCTATGTAATAATCAGTAAACAGACAGAGTTAGCAACTGTATTTACTGGTATTGATAATGCACCCATACTTTACAGTATCATCAGGATTTGCAGGTATTAACCCTCTCAGAGATGTTCACGGAAATGCTTTGTTAAGGCAAGTAAGGTAAAGTTACCTTTATTTCTTTCTGTGTACCTATAAGCCATTAGTACAGTAGACAAGACCAGCATTGTGGTAACATTCTCTAGGTTCATTTCCCTAACTATGGAAGACATGAGTTGAAAGGCCAAGTAATACAATCTGAAAATATTGACGTCCCAGCACAGAGTCAAGTTATTTTTAGGAGGACAAACAGAGCAGAGTTGGATAGGGGACAGGAGAGAATAAATGAACATTTTTAAATTACTGGCAGCCTGTGAGCATCCAGAATTTAAGGTACAGGAGTGCCTTGAATCTATTTCATGTGCATGTTTTGGCTAGATTGTTTAAATGATATTTTCCTGCTAAAGCACATGAACAGACGGATATTGTGAAAATGCACTCACACCGATTTATGATTTACCTGAATGCAGGCAGGTATTCCCAAAACACATTGGAAGACGACCAATTGGTTTCTGAGTCAAGCTAGTCCTATGTAGTTAATAACTGGACAGTTCTCCTTTCACATTTATGGAAAGAGCAAGTTCTCTCAAAATCTGATCACACAAATACTTAAGTATGTGGAATCAATCATCTTATTATAACAATAGTACATTTTAATCTGGGTTGGCAATGATTTAATGATTTCTACATACTTCTCGTCAGATTCATATGACTTACAAACTTAAACCCTATTCCTCCATCCGAGTAATTTTCAGGTTTCAGTCTTAACTAACTGAATTTATTCTTGAACTAATACCATCAGATTCCAACTTTGATAGGGCCAGAATACACAGGGAATCAATTAGGCGAGTTGTCTACACTTCTAGATTGCAGTTTTTGCTTAATCTGCCCTCTTTTTTGCAGCACTGATTGAGATTACATATACATACTGTATAAGAAAAATGTTCCTTTGTTAGTTTCTTTCCAGTGACCAATTCCAAGATTATTTCCCACAGGGATTCATAAATTCCCACTTTTTTTGTTGCTTTGCTGGGTTAATGTTCCATGTTTGTTTTACCACCTGTACAAGTCAGAATATATCTTAAAAAAACGTCACTGTCATAGATTCATGCGTAGATGTTCTGGTCGCTTGGGGATCATGGGGTAGGCTTGCTTTTTGTATGGCCCAGAGTTGGATTGTCTAATTGGTAGCGGCGCTGAAGCTTCTCCGCTTGCAGTCACATCCATTTGTTCGACGCCACTTGCTTTCACTGAGTACTCGGCTGGTGTTTGTGTGTTCAAGGTTGCAGCAGCTGTTCCTCTTCCCCAGAAATCTCCAGGGGAAAACTTTACAGGGCTATAAAAACAAAAGTCAGTAGTTTAGGAAAACATGTTTTTAAATTGGGATATATTATTCATGATTTGCTGTGAATATTTTTTTGTTATTGATTTAACTGACAACAAAATAAACATTTAATGTTGACATTTTGTTTTTTGCTCAGAGTTATGAATGGTCAACTTTTTATACTGAAATGCCTCTAAAGTATATGTATAACCAGGGCTCGACAAGTACTTAAAAAAAAGAACAAAAAAAAAAAAACCAAACACTCGAGCCCCCCTTTAAAAAAAGTAATCCGCCTCCCAAAAAAAACCACCCCCCCTCACTTTACCCACTCAAGAGTCTTACCTGCGGCGTGGTGCGACGGCTCCGCCTTTCTCCTGCAACTTCGTGCGCCTCCCCTGCAGCGTGTGTGAAAATGGCAGTGTAGCGTGAAATAACACCGTGTTGCCAAGATATCGGGATGCTATGTGACATGGCAACTTGACGGCGCGTGACATCACGTAGCGTTTCGCTATGGCAACACGGCGTCATTTGATGCCTCACAGCTATTTTCACACGAGATGCAGGGGAGACACTCGAAGTTGCAGGGCAAAGCAGAAAAATGACGGATGACACCGCCGCTGCTACCACTCGACAGCCGGAAAAACGCACTCGCCCCAGGCGAGTGGGCGAGTGCATTTGTCGGGCCCTGTGTATAACTATTGGAGAATCGGTTGCACCAGACTTGTTCTGATTTTTTTTTGCCATGATTTCCTTGTTACAGATGCAGTGGCTGTTATTCGAAAATTTACCTGCGTAAATATTGCGTTATGTTGCGTGTAGGTTGAGATATATTCAGTAGTTTTGTCATGGCAGACTAATGGCTCATCGGATTAACACAACAGGGGTCCTGCTGTGTGAGTCCAACCGGGGTCTGCCTTTCTGTAATAGACGCGCAGTAAGAGATAGGCTGAATCAGTCACTAACTGCGCGCCTCTCACAGGCGATCACGGGGGGGGGGGGGGGGGGTTATTTAATTTTAAACATTACAGTAATGTAGCAGGGGGTCTCCAGAGCCGAACCGCATTGATTTAAAGTCCGGGGACCCCCTACTTCCCGAGATACAGGCCCCGTTATGGAGTGTCGGTATCCCTTATGCATGGAAATGTCCCGATCACGTGACGCAAGCCATTTCCATGCATAGGAGATACCGGCACCCCATAACGGGGCCTGTATCTCCGGAAGTAGGGGATCCCCTGACTTGAAATCAACGCGGTTCGGCTCCGGAGACCGCCTGCTACATTACTGTAATGTTTAAAATTAAATATCTAGTAAACACCAATACACAACCCACCCTGTGCCCCCACATACTGTAAAACCAATATTTATTTTTATAGACCCAGGATTAATACCACAGGCCGGTGGGGGTCCCCGGGTGGTCCCCTTGGGTGTCCGCAGGCCCCACAGTGCACCCTGGGAGGTACCCATGGGTGTCTGGGGGCCTCCAGGTGGTCCCCACTAGGCTCCGTGGCATTCAGGTGGTACCCGCGAGCCACAACGGGGTCCATGGGTGGTCCCCGCGGGTGTCTGGGTGTCCCCACGGGTGTCTGGGGGCCCTCGGGTGGTTCCCGCTGGCCTGCGGTACCATTCCTGTATTTAAAAAAATAAACATGGCCTACTTTACGAGAAATACACCTCCCCCCCCCCCCCCCCAAACACATACAGTACAATAATGGGCAAACTAACGATTATCCACATATGGATAATAGATTATTTGCCCATTATTAAACACAACATTAGGCATGCAGCATAAATAAAGTAAGTAAAAACGTTCTACTTACCCCTGCCAATGTGAACGGTGTCCTCGTCAGCTTACTGCAGGTCCATGTCCTCCATTGCCAGAAAGCATACATAGCAAAATACAATCTAATGGCCCCTAGCCCCTTAATCACCTTTGTGGTTAATAACCACTGTAGTAATTAAGGGATTAACCCACCCTGCCCAGCTACCCACCCGGGAGGCCTAACCACCCACCCCGGACCCATTATACCCACCCTGTACCCATTGATTGTTATAGTAGTACATCATACCCATATAATATGGGCATGATAAGCTACTGTACTATAGCAGTCAATGGTCACTAATACAAAAATCTGACTATCCAAAATACACAATAATAAAACCTACAGTATACAACAAGCACCTAAACCCCCGAACTGTAAAATTAAAAGCAATAGGCAATCAATTACATAAAGAAAACCACTAGCCAACCAATCAAAGAAATAAAACCACTCGACAATCAATTAAAGAAATCACACCACTAACCAAACAATACATTCCATATATAAAAGCAGTAACCAACACATCAATTAATTAATACATCCACTAGGCAACACATAAATGAAACCATTAGCCAAAGAAATTACAGTTCATCATTGAATAAAAACGCCCAACAATCTGTAAAAAAGCTGTGTGTGCTGTGCACGCGCATAGTAAGTGAAATTTCTTTGTGTGTTGTCAGCAACATATAAAGTAACAATAATATTATTACAGCTTAGAGCATGAGTAAATTTGATTGGCGGGGTCATGTTTATTGGCAGCAGTGCAGTGGCAGCAGTACCGGCATCATGGATGTTGAGCGGGTGGGGGGAGCCACGCCGGCAGCGCATGTCCGCGAGCGGGTGGGGGGAGCGGCAGCGGTCAGTGTTGTTGAGCGCGTGGGGGGAGCGGCGCCGGCGGTGCCAACATGTCAGAGGGCTTGTGGGGGGAGCGCGTCGCGGCCGCATGTCAGCGGGCGTGTGGGGGGAGTGGCGGCCGTTAGGAGCGGCGGCGATATGATTTTTAGGTTAGTAGGGCGTGTGGGAGCGGGTCAGTGTTGGGGTTGGGCTGAGCCAGAACACAGCCCAGCCTCAACTGCAAGCACTTAGTTCATGACGTCACATCCGTTTCATTTTCTGTCTCCACAATGCATTTTTGTCCCATTACGAATGAGGTGCCACTAAAGAAGTTCAGTCTCCCCCCCCGGCGGAGCTGCGGCCCGTGTGTCCTGCTGCAGCCAGCTCCCAGGCGGAGGTACATCATTCAGGGGCGGTGTTCGGCGCATCACTGGGGTGTGTGTCAGTCAGTGTGTGCGTCAGAGTGTGCGTGCGTGTGTCAGTGTGCGTGCGTGTGTGCGTGCGTCAGAGTGTGCTAGTGTCAGTCAGTGTGTGTGTGTCAGTCAGTGTGTGTGTGTGTGTGTGTGTGCCAGTCAGTGTGTGTGTGTGTGTGTATCAGTCAGTGTGTGTGTGTGTGTGTGTGTGTCAGTCAGTGTGTGTATCAGTCAATGTGTGTGTGTGTGTGTGTGTGTGTGTCAGTCAGTGTGTGTGTGTGTGTCAGTCAGTGTGTGTGTGTCAGTCAGTGTGTGTGTGTGTCAGTCAGTGTGTGTCAGTGTATGTGTGTCTCTCTGTGTGTGTGTATGTCTCTCTGTCTGTGGCCTGCCCCCTCTCTCCTGACTCCCCCCACCCCCGGCAGAGCTGCGGACCCGGGGGTCTCTGTCTGAGTCTCCTGAGCAGCCCCCCTCCTCCCCCCGGAGGTACACAACCGGAGCAGCCCCCATTCTCTACCCCCGGCAGAGCTGCGGACACAACTGTATGTCCTGCTGCAGCCAGCTCCCCGGCGGAGGTACAGAGCAACGAGGGTGGTACAGAAGGGCACTTTAATGCACGTGGGGTGCTCAGCGCTCTTCCTCCCCCCCTCTGATGGTGCTGTGGGGGACACAGCGTGCTCAAACCCCCCCCACTCCCCATTACCAGAGCAGGAGGCGACAGGGCACAGTAACTCACGTGTGCGCGCACGCACTCAGCGCTCTTCCTTCCTCCCCCCCCCCCTGGCAGTGCTGCGTGGGAAGTGGCGCGCTCAAACCCCTTGCTTCCCGCGTTACTGGTGCAGGAGCCGTGAAAAGCGACAGGGCACGATAACGTGCCTGTGCGCGCATGCGAACAGCACCAGACAGTTATTGCCGCCGCGACAGCGGGCGTGTGGGGGGAGGGGCGGCCATCAGGAACGCTATCGCCGCCGCCGCATGCGATTTTTAGGTTAGCAGGGCGGGTGGGAGCATGTCAGTGTTGGGGTCGGGCTGAGCCAGAACACAGCCCGGCCTTACTTCATGACATCACATCCGGTTCATTTTCTGTCTCCACAATGCATTTTTCTCCCATTACGAATGAGGTGCCACTAAAGAAGTTTCACTTCAAAAATACAAAATTCAAACAAGCCATCACAACAGTATACTGTAAAAGCAGTAACCAACACATTAATTAATACATCCACTAGACAACACATACATTTAACCATTAGCCAACACATTACATCATTAAATAAAAACACTAAACAATCTGTAAAAAAAAAATACAAATCAAAAAAAGCCATCAAAATTAAACACAATTTAATCAGACAATAAAGCATAACCTTGAGGTCTGAGTGCAGTTACGGTGAAATGTACGTAGGTGACGTCGGCTCATCGGAGAGGTGTGGGCCTGTGTTCCACTGAGTGCTTCGTAGACTGCATCCGTTGGCAGCAACAGCACTCAGACCTCAAGGTTATGCTAATCCTGTTATTTATTATCTGTTCCTTTAGCTATTATCAGCTTCAGTGGGGCTGCCAGAGTTATACTAATAAGGGCAGCTCCCTTAGCTTTAGTGCTGCAGAGAGTACATTTGCAGCCCTATGGTGGGGATTTATGTATGCTAATTTGGACTTATAATTGGCAACCTTTGATACCTTACCCTGTACAGCTGGGCTAGGTTCCTCCAGGATTTACTAGCACCTCTTGGCCTGCCGCAGTGAGACTGTTCATTCAGGCAGCTAGCTGAGTGCTTATCCCCATCTACTATTTAGCCTAAAGGTGCTTATACAGATTTCTATTTAGACTACACTTTGTCTATTCAGGATACACTAAATAAGCTATACCCACACCACTTGTGTGTTACACCAAGTCTAGTAACAGATATATATAACACTGCAATACTAGCACCCCAGCCCCATACCTCTTCGGTTCTTTTTAATTGTTTTTATTACAGTTTGTGTTCTGTCATTGTGGTCTCCGAACAGTTTTATTTTAAGTTACTTAATAAAAATTATGTTTTAAGTAGGGTGTTTCTTTTGTGCCACATTATAGGGATTCTTTTCTGTCTTAGTCTACATCCATTCAATAGTGATCTTACCTTTAGAAGCGATGGCCCTCCGAATCCTGGGTAATCAGCAAGCTCTATTCTGGTGACGTTACGAAACACAATCCAACGCCATCCACGGTGAAGATCCGGACCAGGTAACAAAATTCTTCTCTTTCTTTTATCTGGTATCGGCGCCTTCTTTCTTTATCTGTGACCATTTCATTCTTTATTTTCATCTGTCAATCCAACCCCATGTGAAATCCACGATGTTGCGTCGTTGGCTTCTTGAGCTCAAATGAGCCGTCACAGCCTTAAATATGGCATCATCCAATCTGATTGGTTGTAGTACCACGTGGGGGTAGCCATTTTAGATTTAATGACGTCATGTTAAAGGGAAATGAATCACAGCCATTCTGATTGGCTGGCTTCACTTCCTTTACATGACATCACGTCCAAAAAAAAGACACATGATTCTCACAGTCAATCACAGGCGTGAGAACCATTTGCCAATCAAATGTGACGTCCCAGCCAAATTTAAGGCTGTGACGGCTCATTTGAGCTCAAGAAGCCAACGAGGCAACATCTTGGATTTAACATGGGGTTTGATTGACAGATGAAGATAAAGAAAATAATGAAATGGTTACAGATAAAGAAAGAAGAAGGTGATACCAGATGAAAGAAAATAATTTTGTTACCTGGTCCGGATCTTCACCGTGGATATCGTTGGATTGTGTTTCGAGATGTCACCAGAGGAGAGCTTGCTGATTCCCCGGGATTCGGAGGGCCAATGCTTCTAAGGCCCGTAATATAGTTGGCGTGCGCGCAGCACTTATAATTGGCGGTGGTTAGCCAGCCACTGTATGCTAGGGCCGCGCACGTGAGCGTGGAGCGTATGTGTGTGTATATGTAAAATGCTTTTTTTCCTCAGTACAGTTTATAGGACTTTTACTTATACAGTACTATAGAAGACATTTGTGACATAGCCTAAATGTCAGTAATAACTACACTGACCAATGGGAATGTATAGATGTAAAGTACTATTATCTAACACTATATATATTTATCTAAACAAACACAGACACACAGTACCCTTCAGTAAGCCTGTCGCTCACAGAAGCACGGACTGTACACACAAAAAGTGTTAGTCACGTGCACAAGCATTCGCACAGGCACGCGTGCCCACTATATTACGGGTCTAAAGGTAAGATCAATATTGAATGTATGTACTTTTATTTTTACAGGTTTTTCGATTGGATTTTTCTATTTTTATGTTTTTCAATGCCCATTGACTGTGAATATCTTAATCAGTACCTGTTTAGGGTACAGATGAATACAGTAATAGCCAATGAATTTTTTGGCAAAAGCATTTATTCTATTGACGGTTATATTTTCTATGTATGCTTATTGTTCTGATTAATAGCAAAATATGAGAAATGAATCCCAAAGATGGTGCTTCCAATATCGGTAGATGGTAGTAATATAGCTAGAATGTCCAGGACCTTAAATATGCAAACAGCGTTAGAGGACCTTGTCTGTAGCTTTTGCCATCATGCATCTTCAATAAAGCATTTTTATTTTTTCAAGCTAACCTCCAGCCTTATTTTAAGCAGTGCTCTACCATTTTTTTGCCGTTCTACCTATTGTTCTGATTAAATTGTGTTTAATTGTGATGGCTTGTTTTGATTTGTATATTTTTTTTACAGATTGTTTAGCGTTTTTATTTAATGATTTAATTTGTTGGCTAATGGTTAAATTTATGTGTTGTCTAGTGGATGTATTAATTAATTGATGTGTTGGTTACTGCTTTTACAGTATACTGTTGTGATGGCTTGTTTTGATTTGTATTTTTTTACAGACTGTTGGGCGTTTTTATTTAATGATGTACTGTAATTTGTTGGCTAATGGTTTAATTTATGTGTTGCCTAGTGGATGTATTAATTAATTGATGTGTTGGTTACTGCTTTTATCTATGGAATGTATTGTTTGGTTAGTGGTGAATTCTTTAATTGTCTAGTGGTTTTATTTCTTTGATTGGTTGGCTAGTGGTTTTCTTTATGTAATTGATTGATTGCCTATTGCTTTTAATTTTACAGTTTGGGGGTTTAGGTGCTTGTTGTATACTGCAGGTTTTATTATTGTGTATTTTGGATAGTCAGACTTTTGTATTAGAGTGACCATTGACTGCTATAGTACAGTAGCTTATCATGCCCATATTATATGGGTATGATGTACTACTATAACAATCAATGGGTACAGGGTGGGTATAGTGGGTCCGGGGTGGGTGGTTAGGCCTCCCGGGTGGGTAGCTGGGCATGGTGGGTTAATCCCTTAATTACTATAGTGGTTATTAACCGCAAAGGTGATTAAGGGGATAGGGGCCATTAGATTGTATTTTGCCATGTATGCTTTCTGGCAATGGAGGACACGGACCTGCAGTAAGCTGACGAGGACACCGTTCACATTGGCAGGGGTAAGTAGAACGTTTTTTACTTACTTTATTTATGCTACATGGCTAATGTTGTGTTTAATAATGGGCCAATAATCTATTATCCATATGTGGATAATAGTTATTTTGCCCATTACTGTACTGTATATGTTTGGAGGGGGATGGGCGGGGGGGGGGGGTGTATTTCTTGAAAAGTAGGCCATGTTTATTTTTTTAAATACAGGAATGGTACCGCAGGCCAGCGGGGACCCACGGGGACCACCCGAGGACCCCCGGATGCCCACGGGGACCACCTGAGGACCATACAGCCGTGGGAACCACTCGGGGGCCCCCCAGACACCCGTGGGAACCACCCGAGGGCCCCCAGACACTCGTGGGGATGACCCGAGGGCAAAGGAGGTGTATTTATTGTAATGTACAGTGGGCCATCGCATTGGATCCTCCTATGCCAATGTACAGTAGGCCATGCTTACTTTTTTTTTAAATACTGGAATGGTACCGCAGGCCAGCGGAGACCCACGGACACCCATGGGAACCACCTGAGGACCCATGGACACCTGCGAGGAAGAAACGGGGACCACCCAAGGGCCCCCAGACACCCGTGGGTCAACCCGGGGAACGCCAGACACTAGCAGGGACCACCCGTGGACCCCGTTGGGGCCCGAGGAGCCTAGCGGGGACCACCCGGAGGCCCCCAGACACCTGTGGGAACCCCCTGGGGTGCACTGTGGGGCCTGCGGACACGCGTGGGGACCACCCGGGGACCTCCGCCGGCCTATGGTATTAATTCTGTGTCTATAAAAATAAATATTGGTTTTACAGTATGTGGGGGCACGGGGTGGGTTGTGTATAGGTGCTTACTAGATATTTCATTTTAAACATTGCAGTAATGTAGCAGGGGGTCTCCGGAGCTGAACCGCATTTATTTCAAGTCTGAGGACCCGCTACTTCCCGAGATACAGGCTCCTTTATGGCGTGCCGGTATCTCCTATGCATGGAAATGTCTTGCGTTATGTGATCGGGACATTTCCATGCAGACCCCGGTTGGACTCACACAGCAGGGACCCCTGCTGTGTTAATCCGATGGGCCATTATAGTCTGCCCCGGCAAAACTAGTGAGGATCACGGGCATATCTCGAGAATCCTTTTCGAGATTTGTTCGAATAACGGCCGCTGCATCTGTAAATGTTTTTCAATAGTTTTGACACACATGTCAAATGCTTTTCAATAATACTGGGATAAAAGCATTAAGCATAAGAATGAAACAATAATTTACACTATACAATATAGAGCAGGTTGATTCTCAAGAATGAACTTCAGCACCATTCAGATCTGGATGGATATGCAACACATCGCAGTGCTTGTTTTAGTATTAAAGTGGCTTAAACAAGAGAAAAATTATATAAAAAAGGATTATCGGGATAAAGAAGGCGCCTGAAGAAAAAAAATTAAACAGCAAAAAAGCATGGGCAACCACAAACAAAGAGCTTGTGTTTCCATTGAGGGACCAAGATATCAGATTGTATGTACATTGGCAGATCTGTACTGCCATACATTCACCAAGGAGAACAAGGTAATAAGAGTTTGGTAAACTGCAGTATTATAACTTTGATAGTTGGTGAGGTTTAGTGGAAAAATTAGGATGAGAAAGTAGCAGATTCCACAACCACCCGAGATGGAGAAAAATCGGCAATATAGAGTAGGTGCAGAAAATGTTTTAGATTGAGCCAAAGATACAAGTTATACAATATATTTTATAGAACAGTATGCTCTTTCAGGATACTGTAGAAAGGTTTGATGTACCGGAATATTTTGAAAATCGTATCACTGGAAATCGTACTTTGGAAATAAAATATACTAACATTTTGGATCCTAATAACTGAATATGCTTAATGACATTTGTTTTAGAAAAGTTAGAACCACCATGAGTGTATTTGCCTGTGTTCCACAGGTCTTTAAACCTATTTCATTCAACCCGTCATGTTTCAGTGATTAAGTTGCAAAAAATAATACTGGGCAATGACATGCAAATGAGAACATGCATGTGTCAATAATAGCTTACTATTTTGTGCATGGATTTCCTAAAGCTTTTGCCTGCTGCATTACACGATGTATACAGCTATGTCTGTGACAATAAAATACAGTAAACCAACGGTGGGTTTACAAAAATTGTTTATATGACTATATAAAATTGTTTTATATGTAATTATATAAATATGCTTGTTCTAGCCCCTGTATGGTTTCCTCCTGTTATGTGGCTGCTATCATTACTCAGTGTTCATGTTGTTACTGCCTTCCCTGGCTTCTAAGCCGGTTGTCTTGGCAACTCCTTTTTGCTCCTCTGAGTTGGGCTACCCCTCCTCCCCCTGCTATTTGGTGCAGGTGCAGCTGCTGCCTTGTTCCTGTTTGCACAGACAAGCACACTTCCTCTTTGAACCCCGTAGCCATTGTGAGTAGTCACACCTCACCTATCCCTTGGTAAAGTCAATGTAATTCACCTATACATATACCTAGTGCTATCCCATTTGCCATTCTAGCCCCCCTTCCCTCTTCATTGTCCCCATCCCACAATGTTTCCTCAGTAACTTTTCCCCTTTTTATTTCTATATTGTGCCCAATAAACACTTCAGCAAATAAGAAGCTTCCCCTTGTTTGGTATATGGGATTGCGTTAAGCTGCCTGCCTCTACTCACTTGCCACAGGAGACAGGCTGAGACACAGCAGCTGCTGCAACAGCTTCACAGAGCCTGAAGGCGCCCTGCAGCTCTATCTAGCTACACAGTGAGGTTCTGCCCTCAGACCTACCCCTGCGCTACGTCCTCACAGCTAGGGCTACCAAGGGCCACACTTTGGAAATCCGCCAGGACACGGGTCATTGCAACGGACACCTGCAAGTACAGCTATCATTACGCTGACCATTGCAGGACACTGACCGGCACTATGTGAGGCAGTTATTCATCGCTGATGCAGGCAACAGGTCGCAAACCACACACATTGGCAACGGCCTACAGACACCTGTAGCATGGCAGAACCCAGACCCTCTCCAGACACCACGCAGGAGTGTGACAACATGGACGCTGAGACCGCTACACAACCGCAACAGACGCAAAAGAGTGTAAGGCCTAAGCAGAGTGTCACACTTACACAGAGGGCCCGCGGAGAATATGAAGCCGACATTGACGCACACCGTGACAAATTAGAGAAGGCCTTGGAAAAACTGGACTTGAAATGCGTAATGTTGCAAGCAATGGCAATTATGAAAGGCAGCTTGAGCAGGCAATAACTCAATTACGATCTGACCACTCTTGGCACCAAATGCTGTCAGAGACATGTTACCTAGTTGACAAGAACCAATATCAGGGCGAGTCTATGAGAATGAGACGTGCAGAATAATATCGATCTGGCATTGACCACTGTGTGCATTCCACTATCACGGTAGCCGAAAATCGGAGAAAGGACCGCAGATGTCGTACGTGCAAGGGCCGCATACAGCCAAAAAGTGGAAGCCATGAAATTAGAGAGCCCGCATCGAAGAGGAGGAGAAGGACGTTATCGCAGCCGCTGCAGCCAACACCGTTACTGCTGAAGCCAACTCCACCGCCGCTACTGCAGCCTCTGGACGTAAGAAGGCCGATGTGGAAGCAAACTTCCAGGCCTTACGTGAAGAAAAGGAAGCCTCCGCCGTCGAAGCCTATACCGAGGTCTTGGAACCAGCCACAAGACAGGATGGCGGGAAGCAATGACACCAGCAAATAGCTTCAGAAGATTCATCCCAGCACATTAGAGAATGAACCACGCCAGTATGAACAGCAGTTCACCATCTCTACCTGATGAGGATATCACAGATGCCAAAGCTATGGAGAATCCACGGGAAGTAGATGCTGTTTCTCTAAAGGCATATGCTACGTGGGATGGCCACAGCTACAACAGTAATCCCCACGCTCGTACGTATACGGATGCACTACAAAAGGCACGCAATCCAGGTACACTTGCACAGAGTAACACAGCTCCTCAGATTGACCCGCAGTTATCGCACATCCACCGCAAGGAAGAGACGACGGCAAGATTCCCCCCCAGCAAACACAATTGCACAAAACTGCATACACACCACAGACGGCTGATCAACCCCACTCAACCTTACAGTCCAACGCTGCAAACTTGAATAGCAGACAGAGCAACATACCCGAATGCAACCGCCCACATCTTCCGTAACACTAGACTGAAGCATCTGGATTATCAGACATGGGCAAGTACATGATCCGGCGTGAACTGATCAAAACAGGACTTACCAACTTTGACGACCGTCCTGAGAACTACAGAGTATGGAAGTCTACATTCAAGAATATAACCAGGAGTCTGGACATCACTGCAAGTGAAGAACTTGACCTGCTAGCCAAATGGTTGGGGAAAGAATCTTCTGAGTCTCTTCACGAACTCTGATCAATGAACATGAACAACCTTCAAGAAGGTCTTGTATGACCTGAGGAGTGCTATGGCAGCCCAGAACTAATTGAAGACGCACTTTTAGAGAATTGATAACGTTCCCAGAATCTCAGGGCAAAGTCAATACAAAGTTGTGAGAGCTTGGAGATCTGCTGCGGGAATTGGAGTCAGCAAAAGCTGATCCATTTCTTCAAGGTCTCAACTTTCTAGACATCGCCTGTGGAGTGAGACCCATCCTGGAGAAGCTTGTGAGCAAGGTTTGAGATACAAAAGTGAGAAGCAAGTCGCCTTTCCCCCTTTTTTATTCTTCTCAAATTTCGTTTGTGAATCAGCAAGGACAAGGAATGATCCCAGCTTCACCGTAGGCACACAAACTGCACCCAATGCAAGTTACCTCAAGAATGAAGGACCGGTAACAAGATATGGTAACACCAGAACGCCTATCTCGGTCCACAGGACAGACGTGTCTTCTACAACATATACATGTCCCAACCATTCTATCACTATAGCGGAAAGACAGGGCACCCAAACAGGCAATATCCCATACATGAGAAACCACATCCACTTAACAAGTGTATTGGGTTTAGAATGAAGCCCATAGAAGAAAGCAGGAACCTACTCAAGGAACTTGGAGTTTGCTATAAATGCTGAGCTTCCACAAGTGACTTGTTCACAGACTGTAAAGAAGCTAATCAAATGCACCGAGTGGGATAGAGACAAGCATCTAGCAGCTTTACACCCAGAGATATTCATACGTGACCAACTCAATGTCCCTACCCCCATGACAAAGCATGGTGGGGAGGAGGAAGAAGAGAAAGCATCATCATCATCTGTCACATCCCAGTGCACCGAGGTTTGTGGAGAAGGACGTGACCGCAGGTCCTGCTCCAAAATATGCCATGTCACAGTACACACCAAGGGACAACCCTAGAGGGCTACAAGGATGTATGCAATCATCGATGATCAAAACAACAGATCATTAGTCAGGTCAGAATTATTTTATTACTTATTCAACACAAGAGACAATGCCTTCTCCTACACACCCAGAACATGACAGATGGAAACAGGGAGGAGAGCAAATGGCTACACCATGTGTTCCATGGATGGTAGAATAAAAATATCATTCCCAACGCTTATAGAATGTAATCAGATGGCAGCGAGATTCCCACACCAGACGTGGCAGATCATCACAAACATCTTAGGGGAATGGCCGACCACATCCCGCCATTAGAACAAGATGTTCAGATTTTGCTACTGCTCGGCAGGGACATCTTGAGAGCGCATAAAATCTGTGAACAGCGCGACGGACCTCATAACACCCCATACGCTCAAAAACTTGACCTGGGATGGGTAATAGTGGGCAACGTATGCATTGACAAATGGCCCAAATCAGACTGCTGATGTTCGAAGAATAAATTCATATGTAAGAAAATTTTAGTGCGTTAAGATGTACAGTGCGAGCTGTTGTGTTCTACGAAATACTACTTCATATTACCTCACCGGTGTCCGAGGGCTACCAATGAATCTGCGAGGAGAGCGAATTTTTGGTTCAAATGAAAACTTCTCTTTAACACTTTCAAGTACAGAGGGAGCCACATAGGTAAAACCCTGGGGAAAAAAACAACAACAAATGTTTCATGCTGATCTTCACATTTACACATATTGTCAGTTTTTGACTTCCCATTAAAAGGAGCAATCCAGGGTGTCATCCACAGCTGAACCGTGCTATTATTAGATCCAAGAACACCCAGTTTCGAAGAAACTTACTGATGAAATTCCAGGTATTACTTCATTGATTTTTAAAGGAGATTTATATGGCTGTCCAATAAGAAGCCACAACCAATGATGTTGCAACTTCCTATGGGCCTGAGACTTGGCAGACATAGTGTTTCCCCTTTTTCCCCGCCACTGTATATTCAAAAGCTGTTGTGAAGACAGCAGTCATGTAGAAGAAAGGAGGTTGAAAACCATCATATCAGATATTATTCATAACAATGTAGGTTGCTTCAGTAGTCATGTTGTGAGGCTGGTGTCTTCCTTAGCACAACTTCCACGATGGAAATAGAATCTTTTCGCATACCTCCTAGTAAGTTTCAGAGTAAACTAATAGGGCGCACTGCATAAGTGTCCCACTATAGTTTTTAAAAGGCTTATTTCACTGACCAATTACTAGTGGGTTATATTAATAGGCATGTCAATGCTAAAGCTGCATAGCTAACTAAAAAGGCAACCTTCAACATATTGCAACTCACCACAAACACCTGGTTGGCACTTTCACTGAGAGTTGCATCATCTGGACTATCCACGGGTGTCTGGCGTGTAAACTTTGAATCAAACTGGCTGACATCCTCTTCGGATTGCTTTGTGAAAAAAATGATTAAGGATTTACATTATAGACAGCAAGTCAGTCGAAAAGGTTGTGGTTGAACCCTGTGGCAAAGCACACTGTGAAGCAGAAACATGAAAAGTGCCACAGGATACATAGATATCACATGAAGGAAGAGATCAATTTATTTTCTAAGAGGGAACAAACTGAAATTGTTGTTGCCATGCCAAGGAAACGCCACATTCCTAACGAATATTTAAAAAAAATCATCTTTAAAATTACAAGCATTACATGAAAGGCCGTATGAGTGAAGGAATTAAAGTGAAAACGAATCCAGAATAAAGGCAGTATTTGCATGCATAACCAGCAAAGTTTCAAGCTAAAAGCAGCAATACTACTTTCCACCTTTTTTATTGTAAAGCACAATTGTATAATTCTACATTTTACCTAAGCTGGCAGTCGCTTGGTGCTCCCGTTATAAATCTGTAAAATCCTGATTGTGTGTGTCACGGGAGACCAGGTATTTACACCTTTATACCAGGATCATATCACTGAGCAAAACCAAGAAGTAAAACAAATTGCGATTTATTCCTTAGAAACAGACGTACACACAATGGATTACAACATACAGGAGAAAATACACTTACTGGGGGTCTGGGCTACAAAACTAAACTTTCCTAGTCGAAATAGTCCATAAAACAGAGTCTTTAGGTTGACCGGGAATGAAATCGGCATGAGTTTCCAGACGCCACCGCTGTATCTCTTCCGGAGATGCCAAAATACCTTGATCAGGAGATAGAACCAAACGTCCTGATACTCTTTTTGGCGTGTAGTTCCAGCTGCGACCGCTAAATTGTCTTCTCAGAACTTGGTTCTGAAAAGTGGGACTTAGAACATTTCTTGACTTGAACATCTCTGAAGCCGGTTGCTGCTATTTCTCCAAGAGCATCTTTTGGCGAGTTCAAATTTGCCACTGCTGTTTTGGCGCTTAGAATCTGAGGACCGGATTGGCTGCTGGGTTTCTTATAGTATTTCAGATTCATTCATGAAATACTACAACCAATCCGAGCCTGGGAACTTTACAACCAGCCAATCAGAGGGCTGCCAGTCTTCCAAAGCCGGGCAAGCGGTTCTTCTGAATGTAACAAGGGCATGCGTGAGTTTGCTACCTTAGCCACTTGTTATTCAGAAGCCACCCAAGTCTGGGAAGGCAAATGCTAGCCGGGGTGGTCTGCAATGTTTCCCGGACGTGAGCACTCCACCTAACTATCCTGACAAAATGGCTTTAAACACCTATGGCAGCATCTGTGGCATTTAAGTAGGGACCTAGGGCAGACTTAGTGACACCACAAATTGGTAGCCCACTAGCCCCCTTCAGAGTACCGTCTTTAAAAGTCCCAGCTTATAAGTATCGTACATTTACAAACATCTCAGTTTAATAAAAATATACTTTTACACTTTTACCTTGACAAAGTCTTTTGGGCTATGAGGGGTAGAATGGGACTATATACTTTTATTTCCACTAGCCATATCCCCACACACTGGAAACCTGACAAACTGTAAAAACATTATAGCCACATTGGCCATTAAACATTTTATGAAATGAAAAGATGCTTAGCTTCAATCTCAGAGCTGTAGCTCCTTCCCTTAAGAAAACCTAATTTTCTTTAGAACCAAAAAACGCTTGGGCACACTCTGATTGAAACTAGGACGTAGGTTTCACAAAACCTCTCGCAACTTAATATACAGATGGAGAAAACCCCCAGAACCTCTATACTGATTCTGAGGTACCTGGGCATATACTGGGGGATCCTCACTAACTTAGGGAACCTTGACTGTACCCGGGATACATAAATCCCTATGCCCTCATTTACCTTTCTGGTCTGTGCTGAAGCAGGGAAACCTGGCGGTGAGTCACGTAACTGTTTTCGAGGGAGTATTTTGACCGGAGTGATGCGTCTATATGTCCCCGGGAATCTGACTTGATTCCCGGATAGATTTTTGGGGTAACCAGCAACTCTTGACTCCGGCTACCTGGACACAATCTGACAACACTTTTACCGCAACCCCCCATCCCCTTGAAAATCATAGCCTTAGACTTTCCACTGGTTAGCACTCCTGGAAAAGTAAAACACACATAAAATCTTTATTGTCATACAATTACATTCATTGCAGGCACACTACACAGGTTGAAGAGCTGACACTCAAAAACCTGAAATAGTGCTCAGAGGTAACCAGCCGGGCAGAATACCTTTATTGATGGCCTGGTTACCCCATTCACCGTCACAGTGTGCCTAACATATTGGCCGCTTTTCCGTTTTAATCAATCCTTCAGTCAGTATAAGGCTGAGCTTATAGTGCCGGCGACGTAACGTCAAAAAAAAATAAATAAAAAAAAAATGCATTGCCGCCGTCACGTACGCTTATAGGAAGCACGACGCGACGGCTTGGTCGCGATTGCTGGAAGTCATCTCAATTTGATTTTCCAGCGACCGCAGCTTGACGTCGCCGGCACTATAAGCGTAGCCTTACTCAGCAGCTACAGTATATCCTTATATAACTTGGATAACATTATCTATTGTTTCAGTTTAAAGCTCAAACCGCTGGGAACATTGGCAACAAATGATCACAAACAGGAAAGTGTTGCAAAGATCTTGCACTGCTTGGGAAGTGTGCTAAAACTTGCTATAGAAATCAATGGATGCTTTACATCGCATTAAGAATTGAATAAAATAAATAAAAAAGTTACCATTATCCAATACTACAGAACTGATTTATTTAAAAAACAAACAAAACAAAAATAAAAAAACCCACATGATTTCACAAGTTTCGCTGCTTTAAGACAAAATAAAACCATTAAAAAGTCAAGTTGCTTCAATGTGTGTTAAGTAGGATTTCTGTCAATTGTAGTACATCATGGATGAAAATAAAATAAGTGATTCTTGTTTATAAACATGCAGCAGAAACAGATTAATATTTTTTAACATACCAAGAGAGGTTTAAAGGGAGGTTCCACCGTACGAGCCAGGAGTTCTTCCCAATTAATATGTCTGAAAAATGGGTGAGCCTAAAATATAAAAAGCCAGAGATAATTTCCATTTAACCATGATTCTTTATCATTTTCAGTTTTCCAAACATTCAACATCAGGATTGAGGAACTGATCATCATATGTTAAAAACAAACAAAAACGAAATACAATATTTAGACTGAGTGCTCCAGTGCAGGCATAATTATCTCGTTTGATATGCTTATGCTAAATTGCATTACTATTGCATGCATGCTAATGTGTGCGTGTGCTCATTTTGAAGAGTTACATATTTTTGTGAATGGTAGCAGAAAAATGATTTAAACATATGGTTTCCCCTGCATCAACCATGTATGTTGAACATTAACCCTTCGAATGTCTCAAGATGTAGCCATTACATCATGGGGTCTGACACTCCAGGTGCCCCATGAGGTAATAGCTACATAATACTGCAGTGTGCTCGTTTTCTAGGGAGATCACGTCCTGAGGTCCGCTGCGATCTGCACACCAGGGAAATGGATGAGGACGGCTCCCCTTCCGTTTCTAGGTTCAGGGATGCCGTGCTCATGTGACTGGTTTGCCCCAAAGGGTTAATGGGGTTAATGCAATTTGATGAGCATTTCTTAGAGTTTGTTTCTAAAAACAACGTTTACCTGAACATCTCCAGCATCACCAGCTCCTGCTCCGAGGCGTGAGGCAGCATTTCTTTTTAGCAGCTTTCAACAAAAAAAAGGATGAATCAGTCTTTTAATCTTATATAAATGCAACAGGGCAGGTGACGCATTCAATTCTGTGATTTGTGCCAGCTATACAATAAGTATAATTGATATATTCAGGGTATACAGAGCAGAATAACCATTTAGCCAGGCAAATTTATATTTCCACATCTATAAAAATTATTTCATATAACATAAGTGCACATACTGTTCTTCAGGCTTTATTTTATTTACATCCGTCAATCCCCCTACTCGCCTCTTTCCTCTAAACCTTCTTTGACCCCCTCACCTTAATATATGTTTTGACCTTCACCAACTAAAATCCAGACTCAATCACTGGAAATCGAAGATAATTTTTTTTTTTTTTTCCTTTTTACAACACTACAAAGTATACTGATAAAGTCCCAAAGTATTTTTATAGACAAAATAAGGGGATATAATAAAAAATACCTTTTTAAGCAGATCCCTGGCTTCTTGTGTGAGGTAGGGAGGCAAGTTCAGTTTACATTTAAGAATTTTATCAATCGTCTTTTTCCTGTTTTCACCAGTAAAGGGTGGCTGAAACACAAAACAATTTCTTAATAGATATAAGCAAAGTTAATGACAATGCCCCAGAATCATCAAAACAATATCTGCCGTATCACGCTCGAACCTGCGATATCTGCCAGGTCAATGACAGATACCGCAGATTCTGGCGCAACACAGCAGATTTCACAGGTAATGTCTTGAGGAAAATTTATAATATATCGGTTATGCATTGGTATAATGGCCGGATATAATAGCTTTATTAATGGCCTGTTACCCTCTCATCGTCATAATAGGATGATGGAATTCTAGAGATAAGGGCATCTGGTTTTGCCGGAATGGATTGAAAAATGGCTTTCCTTACACTAGAATAAACAGGACACTTGTGTGTGGCCTAGAAGATATTCCAAAAAGAGTAAATGTATTAATATGAGGATATCATGGGATAACACCTACTCTGAAGAATAACGAATAGATATTGTAACAACTGCAATGAGATGGATACAATAAGGCCAAACCCTTCATGTTTAGGAGGTGGCAAGGACAGATATTCATTTGTCTCTATAATTTAGGAGCAAGTCGGTCAAAATTACTCGTTATATTCGGCAAGCTCGTCTGAACCTATTGATATGAATCACGTTATTCCAAATATGATAGGAATAAAAAGTTATGAGGTCTATTATATATAAAGCCAACTTCTAGAGAGTCAAGAGGAAGGGTTTTTTCTTTCAAGTCGTAAAACGGTCATGCCGATTGATGAAAGTGGTAGGTTTATGTTGCTCAAGGAAGGTAATCTAGCATGTAAAGGCCCTACTTTATAAATTGAGTTTGATCCCAAAACACACCTCTGTTGAATTCAGAAACGAGTATTTTCAGCTTTCCGATGTCAGTGACTTCTGAGAAGAACCTATGACATATGGTAACGTACTATGCTTATCCTTTTATTTTAAGAAATTGTTCTGCATTTATTGTAACTATGTTCTTGTAATAATCTTTTCTGTAATCTAAGCACTCTATTTTTTGGTATTTTGTATTTTAAAAGAAAACTTTAATAAGTAATGTCACGGGAGACCAGCACTTTTAATGCCGGCATCACTATCACCAGACGGGACAAAGTAGTTGAATGAACAGAGTTTATTTTGGCAAGCCAGCAGACATACAAAATACACAATTACAATGTACACTCACCGACTGGGGGCCTGAGGGGGGGAAGACTAGCCTTGACTAGGTGCAGGGGCCTGCTTTAAGTAGGCTTACCCTGTCCTGTTCTCGTCCTGGTTCCTCAAAGTACTATTCACTCAATAGCAACGTTGAAAATCCTGCCAGATGAATCACTGTCAAAATCCAAACTCATGTCTGGTACTCTGATCGGCAACGCTCTTTACATAGCCCTCGGTGTCTATCCTTTCTATGGAGGAGCCGCCGACCAATTAGAGCACGAATTGAGATGGTGCAGCCAATCCCCAGTTGGGGGCTTGCCCGGCTGCACCAGTCAGAGGAGGGGGCGTGCTAAGGTGCTCAGGACCGCCAAGTGGGAAATTCGAACTGGCCAATGGAAACCGCACCTACGGACTCCATCCGGGCAACGGGCAACATCTTCCCCGACAGCCCTATACCTCCTGCAGGGTAGGCGCCACAGAGCCTGCGGAGAACAAAGACTCTCCCTGCTGAGAGCCCAATCCTCGAACCTGATTGTCCGCCCATCCCCGCTCACCAAAGTTCTGACACATTGTCACTCCCAGTCTTTGTCTCGATCCTGCATTTCTACGCAAGCAACTTGGCTAAATGAATTTATAAGTTTGCTTGCATAGGAATATTTAAGCACACAAATTACAGTACTTGGCTGGCTAGCTGGGGGAATACAATTTACAGGAATAAATTGCTTTTACATATAATATATTTACATTCCCTGTTCCTCGACAATACACACAGATTTCCCGCTTCCAGATTAGACAGTGATGCTCTCCTCTGGAAGGGGTTACAAAACACACACACACAAAGTATCGGCCATACAGTATGAGCTCACAAAAGCACCCAGTTACACATGGTTTTAGGGGTAGTTAGACGGGCTTCATCTTTATTATGTGAGGCTAGCTACTCCTACCGTCACAAGTAATGCTTTGGGCTGTTGCACTGTTGGACTGTTGATTGAACTGTTGCAAGCTCTGTAGAGAGTAAAATACATATTCGGACACATTTTGCTACAAAATCAAATTTTAATGTTCAACTAATGTTTTTTTCTTTTTCTTAAGTAGTAAAAATGTCAACCAAGTAGCTGATATACAGTACAACAGGGGTGGGCTTACTGTAGTGCCGACGAGTATTCGAAAATCAATCTGGGGCAATCACCAACAAGACCCAGGTACATACTGGGTAATGCAAAGTTTCTTTAATGGAGTGAACAAAGCATGGAGGGTAGCTCCTACGCATTTCGAACTCCTTTCTTTGTCAAGGATTAAAAATACTAATGCCCTGCAGTCCTTTTTAAACCAAAAAACCTGTTCCCGTTTTGCGCCATGACGCACGTGTCAAAGCACATGCGCATCGATCAGTGCAATCAACTGACGTCAGATCTGCCTGGTACAACACAGGAATGGATACTGAGAAAGAACAAAAAGGGCAGAAGCAAACCGCAATAAGAAAACAAAACCACCTGACCCGTAGACAGGATCCAGATCTGCCTCACGCTGAAACAGCATAGGGAGAAGGACTGAACCCAGAATAAGGGGGCCCAGAATTCTCGCAGGATGCTATAAGCCCCGGGGTAAATATGAACTAATTTAAAGTACTTGCAGAGGTTAGTTTAGCCGTGTGTATTAACCCTGGCTGCATATATTAGTCACGTGCTTACAAGTGTGATGTTCATGACAGATGGTATAGTGGGACTGATTGAAGGGATATGTCGTTCATTTGACGGACCTTTGCAGAAGGTGAAAAGTTGGTCAGCTAGATAGCTGTGTATTACTAACCCTCATCTCATATATGTGCTCACAGGTGTACGATACGTGACAGCCGTAAATATAAGGAAGTGCTGAATTTATAAAAACAAAAACAGCAAGAGCAAATGCCGCTTCAATACTTTTGACTGTAAAAAAAAAAAACATATATAAAATAATTTAAAAAAATCCGTATAAAGTGGAGCTTAGATTTCCCCCAAAATAATTTTTTTAGAAAAATTATATATTATATATAATAAATATTTTTTTTAAATCAGGCATTTTTACAGTATCATGTAAACATATCTGTGACGGTATGGGGTTAAGCCTATCTGGCTACACCTGAGAACTGTGGGTCCCTGGCAGCTACATGGCACCATAAGCCAGGGGCCATGTATTGTAACATACAAAAGTTTAACTGCCCCCTGCTTTTCCACTTATGTTCCCTTTGTGATAAGTTTTAGGTGGGATATTTGGGTAGAAATGCAATTATTTTGTTTGCAGGAGTTTGGGGTACAAAGATACCGTTAGTCCCCTAATTCTCCCCGGCGAGCATGCATGATTTGCCGGTACACGGGTTGAATTACACTGGGGCTACCCAGTGTCCCCCAGACATCTGGTTTTCGAGCCCAAACATCCCAAACACATTTCTCTTATAAGTATAGGGTTCCCCAAGGTCCATACTTTATGAAATTATATGTTATGTTTTATACTATGTGTATAAGTCTCTATGCAATCAGCCTGGGCATCTACCTAGGCGCCAGCATGTCTGCATAGAGTCCGTAGTTCAAAGGGAAGAGGATGTCCAGAGGTGAGAAAGGGTGATTGTCCAAATCCGGAGAACAAAGGGCACACTGTGGGGACACCTTTTGAGTCTCCGAGACTTGGCGGAGCCTGCCCAGCGGGTGGCAATGAGTTAGCCGGGAGAGATTCAGCTCGTAGGCGCATTTCCCATTGGCCAATTCATATTTCCCGCTGTAATGGACGTGCTCGCCACAAACCGGGACCGGACCGCGGGGCTGAGGTGGGGATGTGAATACACCGACCTTAGACCATGAAGCCGGTTCTGGATTGCGCAGTTCGTAGTCATTCGTGGCAGGGTCAGAGAATGTAGAGTAATCCTTAGATAAGCCAGGGTCAGGGTTGGAGACGTCAGGGTAATCGATATCCAAAGAATACGTTGCATGGTGCTCTAAACCAAAATCACAGCAGACAATAATTGACTTAAATGTACAGCGGATTACCCCTCCAAAAACGGCAAAAGATAAGGCTAGGAGATAGAATTACACCCATATACCTGTTGGATGTGTAACTGGAAAATAAAGTCCCACGTGCAATGAGGTAAGGACAGTATACACCTGCCGGTGTCCAGCATTAATACAGCATCATGGTAATAGCATGGGGTAAAAAACACAAACCTTGCAGCCGCTTTGGAAAGAGGAGAGTGAAAGGCTACAGAGCCTGCTGTATCACTTCTCCTGGGGTGTACCGTGCCTCCGTTGTTGTAGATGAACAGGAACAGGGAAGGAAAAACGAAGCACTGGTTCCACTGAAGTAAAAATAAACACAGAGGTGCGTTCCCACAATAAAAGTTTTAGTGGATCAAAAGCACAAAAACAGACCACCAGAATAGAAATACCCAAACGAGTGCTTTTAAATACCTGGTTTCAGCGCTGGCGTGACCAATCCGCCGCCACTTCCTGGTTCCAGGAGAAGAGTGACGCAGGACGTGACGCGGGACGTGTGACGTCAGCGCGCTCGGGACATATCAATAAAACAAACTTTATTTAAACAGAAAAAATTAGCAAACTGACATTCCTTAGTACTGTATGAATGAAGAAACGTTACCTAGACATTAAAACATAATTAAAAACAAACATAAACAATGGATTAAACTCATCTCATGAGCAAAGGTGAACAATTGCTACATTCATAGATTAAGCAAATTCTATGTCTGCTAAAACCCACATTTCAGAGTTCAATATGAATGACATATGTCAACCTGGAAGAATCTGTATATATATATATATATATATATATATATATATATATATATATATATTAATCAAAAAATAAATAGATGATACCGTTCTGTGGCTAACGAAATGCTTTTATTTGTGCGAGCTTTCGAGATACACTGATCTCTTCTTCCGGCGATGTTACAATGAATGAAGCAAGGATTACTTAAAAACAGTGTCTCTTGGAATGTTATCTGTGCTGGTCCTTCCCCCGATGTGGATGTGTTTTATGGCTAGAGGTGTCAAAAGCAAATGGCTACCCATGTGTTCCATGGATGGTAGAATAAAATACTCATTCCCAACGCTTATAGAATGTAATCAGATGGCAGCGAGATTCCCCACACCAGACGTGGCAGATCATCACAACATCTTAGGGCATGGCCGACCACATCGGTCCCGCCATTAGAACAATATTTCAGATTTTGCTACTGCCGGCAGGGACCTCTGAGAGCGCATAAAATCTGGGAACAGCGCGACGAGACCCTCATAACACCACCATATACGCTCAAAAACTTGACCGGATGGGTATAGTGGGCAAACGTATGCATGACAAATGGGCCCAAATCAGACCGCGTGTTCGAAGAATAAATTCATATGTAAGAAATTTTAGTGCGTTAAGATGTACAGGCGAGCTGTTGTGTTCTACAAATACTATACTTCATATACCTTCACCGTGTGTCCGAGGGCTACAAGAATCTGCGAGTAGAGCGAATTTTTGGTTCAAATGAAAACTTCTCTTTTTAGCACTTTCAAGTACAGAGGGGAGCCCATAGGTAAACTCCGGGAAAAAAACAACAACAAATGTTTCATGCTGATCTTTCACACATTTACAACAATTGTCAGTTTTTTTGACTTCCCATTAAAAGGAGCAATCCAGGGTGTCAATCCACAGCTGAACCGTGCTATTATTAGATCCAATGAACACCCATTTATCGAAGAAACTTACTGATAAAGAACATTCCAGGTTACTTTCATGATTTTTAAAAGGAATTTATATGGCTGTCCAATAAGAAGCCACAACCCTGATGTTGCAACTTCCTATGGGCCATGAGACTTGGCAGACATACTGTTTTCCCCTTTTTTCCCCCGCCACTGTATATTCTCAAAGCTGTTGTGAAGACAGCAGTCCATGTAGAAGAAAGGAGGTTGAAAACCATCTATACAGTATTATTCATAACAATGAGCTTGCCTCATGTAGTCAGGTTGTGAGGCTGGTGTCTTCCTCTTAGCACAAAACTTCCCACTATGGAAATCAGAATCTTTCGGCATACCCTCCTAGTCAAGGTTTTCAGAGTAAACTAATAGGCACGAAGGAAACGATCGTGGGGCTAAGGGAGGAGAGGCAGAGGGGTCTCATGAATGTAGAAGTAAGGGAGGGGCGAGGGGTGACAGGTACGAGGGGGGGAGTATGGGGAGGAAGGAAACAGAAGGTTGAATGGAGCGGGGGCAGTGGAGGTAGGGTGTGAGAACGGAGAGACGGAAGTGATAGATAATATAAATAAGGGTATGGGGGGAAGGGCGGTGGGTTACGAGGAGAGGGGGGGTTGGGGGTGTAGGAACAGGATCAGAGCGGGTTAGAAAAGAGCGGGAGAACAGGGCTGAAGGGGTAGGAGGGGAAAGGGTTGTGCGGGGCGGTGTGGAGTGCCTGACGGCGTTTTAGTGGGGGGGGGGAAGTGAGGCAGTTAATGAGTGGCGGGGGTGAAGAGTGAAGGGGGGGGGATGGTGTATTGTGGAAGAGAGATCAAAGAGGTGGGGGAGGTTAGTTAGGATGTAGGGGTGGTAGAAGAGGGAGTTGGTGGATGATAACTGAAGGGTTTGAGACTGAACTGTGCACGAAGGGGAGGAGAAGGGAAGAAGATTGGGTTAGGGGCGGTTAGGGGGGGGAGGAACTGGTGAAGCGAAGGGGGTTGTGGACGAGTAGAGGGATGGGCGTGGGTGGGGCGGGGGGATTGGTGATGGGAGGGGGGTATGAGTGCCGGGTCGCTGGCGCACTGCATAAGTGCCCACCTAGTTTTGAAATTAAATAAAAAGGCTTATATGGGTTCACTGACCAATTACTAGTGGGTTATATTAATAATGCATGTCACCACACCATGCTAAAGCTTCATAGGCACAAAAAGGCAACCTTCAACATATTGCAACTCACCACAAATCAACCTGGTTGGCACTTTCACTGAGAGTTGCCTCATCTGGCCTATCCACGGGTGTCTGGCGGTCAACTTTGAATCAAACTGGCTGACATCCTCTTCGGATTGCTTGATGAAAAATGATTAAGGATTTACATTTATAGAACAGCAGTCAGTCGAAAGGTTGTGGTTGAAACCCTGTGGGCAAAGCACCTGTGAGCAGAAACATGAAAAGTGCCATCAGGATACTAGATATCACATGAGGAAGAGATCATATTTTCAAGCACGGGGACAAACTGAAATTGTTGTTGCCAGCCAGGAAACGCCACATTCCCTAACTAATATTAAAAAAAATCATCTTTAAAATTACAAGCTTACTGAAAGGCCGTTATGGTGAAGGAATTCAAGTGAAAACTAATCCAGAATAAAGGCAGTATTGCATGCATACCAGCAACGTTTCAGCTAAAAGCAGCAATCCTACTTTCCAGGTTCCACCTTTTTTAATTGTAAAGCACATTGTAATAATTCTACTACATTTTAACCTAGCTGGCAGTCCGCTTGTGTGCTCCGTTATAATCTGTAAAATCCTGATTGTGTGGTGTCACGGGAGACCAGGCTATTTACACCTTTAATAACAGGATCATATCACTGTAGCAAACCCAAAGAAGTAAACCAACTTGCGATTTATTTTACCTTAGAAAACAGAGACGTACACACAATGGATTACACTACAGGAGAAATAACACTTACTGGGGGTCGGGCACACAACGAAAACTTTCCTAGTCAATAGTCCATAAAACAGAGTCTTTAGGTTTACCGGAAATGAAATCGGCATGAGTTTTCCGACGCCACACACCGCTGCTGTATCTCTTCCGAGTATGCCAAAATAAACCCTTATCGGAATAGAACCAAACTTCCTGATCTCTTTTTGGCGTGTGTTTCCAGCTGGCAACCGCTTAAAAATTGGTCTTCTCAGAACTTTGGTTCTGAAGAAGTGGGACTTAGAAACCTTTCTTGACTGAACATCCTCTAAGCCGGTTTGCTGCATTTCTCCAAGAGCCCTTTTTTTTGGCGAGTTCAAATTTGTTGGCCACTGCCACGCTGTTTTTTGGGCGCTTAGAATCTGAGGAACCGATTGGCTGCTGGTTTCTTATAGTATTTCGATTCATTCAGACATACTACAACCAATCCGAGCCTTGAACTTTACAACCAGCCATCAGAGGGCTGCCAGTCTCCAAGCCTCCCGGGCAAGCGGTTCTCTTCTGAATGTAACAGGGCATGCGCGAGTTTGCTACCTAGCCATTTGTTTTCAAAGCCCCAAGTCCTGGGATGCAAATGCCAGCGGCTGGTGGTCTGCAAGATTGTTTCCCGGACGTGAGCACCGCTCCACCCTAACTGCGTCTCTGACAAAATGGTCTTTAAACACCTATGGCAGCATCTGTGGCATTTAGTAGGACCTAGGGGCAGACTTAGTGACACCACAAATGGTATCCCACTAGCCCCTTCAGAGTACCGCTTTAAAACAGTCCAGCTTATAAGTGATCGTAACATTTACAAACATCTCAGTTTAAATAAAAATATACTTTTACACTTTTACCTTGACAAAGTCTTTGGGCTATGAGGGTAAGAATGGACTTATACTTTTATTATCCACTAGCCCATATCCCCACACCTGGAAACCTGACAAACTGTAAAAACATTATAGCCACATGGCCATTAAACATTTTATGAAAGACAGATGCTTAGCTTCAATCTCCAGAGCTGTAGCTCCTTCCCTTAGAAAAACCTACTTTTCTTTAGAACCAAAAAACCGCTTGGGCACACTCTGCATTGAAACTAGGACGTAGGTTCACAAAACCTCTCGCAACTTAATTCTACAGATGGAGAACCCCCCAGAACCTCTATACGATTCTGAGGTACCTGGGCCATATACTGGGGGATCCTCACTACTTAGGGAACCTTGACTTACCGGGATACATAAATCCCTATCCCTCATTTACCGTTCTGGTCGGTGCTGACGCCGGGAAACCTGGCGGTGAGTCACTTAACGTTGTCGAGGAGTATTTTGACCGGAGTGATGCGTCTATATGTCCCCGGGAAACTGACTTGATTCCGCGTATAGATTTTTGGGGTAACCACCAACATCTGACTCGGCTTTACCTGACACAATCTGACAACACTTTTAAAACCGCAACCCCCCATACCCCTTGAAATCATCGCCTTATACTTTCCACTGGTTAGGCACTTCCTGAAAGTAAAACACACATAAAATCTTATTGGGTCATACATTACATTCATTGCAGGCCACTACACAGGTTGAAGAGCTGACACTCAAAAACTGAACAGGCTCGAGGTAACCAGCCTGGCAGAATAACCTTTTATTGATGGCCCTGGCTTACACCCTTCAAACGCGTACACAGTGTGCCTACATATTTGGCCGCTTTTTCGTTTAAAATCATCCTCAGTCAGTATAAGAGGCTGACTTTAGTGCCGCGACGTAACGTCAACAAAAAATAAATAAAAAAAAAATGCATTGCCGCCGTCACGTACGCTTATAGGAAGCACGACGCGACGGCTTGGTCGCGATTGCTGAAGTCATCTGGAAGTTTGATTTTCCAGCGACCGCAGCTTGACGTCGCAGGCACTATAAGCGTAGCCTTCTCAGCAGCTTACAGTATATCCTTATATAACTTGGATCACATTATCTATTGTTTCAGTTTAAAGCTCCAACCGCTGGGACATTGGCCAAACAAATGATCACAACAGGACAGTGTTGAAATATCTGCACTGCTGGGAAGTGTGGCTAAAAAACTAAAATGAAACTATACGAAATCCTGGAATCTTTACATCTGTCCCTTAAAAGAATTGAATAAATAAATAAAAATTTACCTTCTCCCATACTAACAGACTGATTTATTTAAAAACAAAACAAAACAAAATAAAAAACCCACATGATTTCACAGTTTCGTCTTTTAAACAAAATCAATACCAGTAAAAAAGGTCAGTGCTTCAATGTGTGTTAAGGTCAGGATTTCTGTCAATTGTAGACATCATGGATGAACTAATAAGTGATTCCTTGTTTTAATAACCATGCATCAAAACAGATAAGATTTTTAAACGATACCAAGAGAGGTTTAAAGGGAGGTTTCCACCGTAACGAGCCAGGGTGTCTTCCCAATTAATATGTCCTGAAAATGGGTGAGCTCTTAAAAATAAAAAAGCCGAGATCAATTTTCCCATTTAACCATGATTCTTTAATCATTTTCAGTTTCCAAACACTTCAAATCAGATTGAGGAAACTGATCATCATATCTTAAAAACAAAAACAAAGAGAAATACAATATTTTAGGACCTGGGTTGCTCCAGTGGCAGGCCATAATTATCTACGTTTATATGGCTTGTATGCTAATTGCTTACTATTGCATGCAACTAATGTGTGGCGTGTGCTTCATTTGAAGAAGTTCATATTTTTGTGAATGTAGCAGAAAAATGCATTTTACACCATATGGTTTCCCCTGGCATCAACCAATGTAATTTGAACATTAAAACCCTTCGAATTGTCTCAAGATGTAGGCCATTACATCATGGGTCCTGACACTCCAGGTGCCCCATGACGGTAACTAGCTACTCATAATACTGCAGTTGTCTCGTTTTCCTAGGGAGATCACGTCCTGAGGTCCGCGTCGGATTGCACACCAGGGAAATGGATGAGGAAGGCTCCCACTTCCGGTTTTACTAGTTCAGGATCCCCGTGCTCCATTGTGACTGGTTTGCACCCAAAGGTGGTTAAGGGGTAATGCAATTTGATGAGCATTTTTCTTGAGTGTTTCTATAAAAACAACGTTTACTGAACATCCCCAGCTCACAGCTCACTGCTTCGAGGCGTGAGGCTCGGCAGCATTTCTTTTTAGCAAAGTTTCAAAACCAAAACAAGGAGAGACAAGTCTTTAATTTGTATCTTATATAAAATCAACCGGCGGCGGACGCAATTAATTCGTATTTTGTGCCATCATACAAGAACATTAATGATTCAGATTCAAGGGCTTATATAAGAGCAGAATAACATTTTAGCCCAGGCAATATTTTATTCCCACATTATAAAAATTATTTTCATATAACATAGTGCACATACTGTTCTTCAGGCTTTATTTTATTTCAAATGCCTCAAATCCCCCCTACTCACTACTCGCCTTCCTCTAAACCTTTCTTGACCACCGTCACCTTAATATATGTTTTGACCTCACAACTAAAATCCGACTCATCACTTGGAAATCGAAGAATAATTTTTTTTTTTTTTTTCCTGTTTTTTACCAAACCTACAAAGTTACATGATAAGTCCCAAAGGTATTTTTATAGACAAAAGTAAGGGGATATAATAAAAAACACTTTTTAAGCAGAGTCCCCTGGCTTCTTGTGTGAGGTAGGGAGGCCAAGTTCAGTTTACATTTAAGAATTTTTTACAATCGTCTTTTACCTGTTTTCACCAGATAAAAGGGTTGGCGAACAAAAAACAATTCTTAATAGATATAAGCAAAGTTAATGACAAGCCCCAGATCATCAAAACCAAATACTGGCCGTTATACGCTCGAACCTTGCATATCTGCCAGGTCAATGAGCAGATACACCGCAGAGTTCTGGCGGCAACACCAGCAGATTTTATCCAGGTAATGTCCTGAGGACAATTTATCAAATATACGTTACGGCTTGTATAATGGCCGGAGAAATAGCTTAATTTTAATTATGGCCTGTTACCCTGCTATACATCGTCATATAGGTGAGTGACTTCTAGAAGATAAGGGCATCTGGTTTTTGCCGGAAATGGATTGAAAAGTGGCTTTTCCTTCGTACACTCAATAAACAGGACCTTGTGGTGTGGCCTAGAAGAGATTCCAAAAAGAGTAAATATTAATATGAGGATATATGGGGAAACACCTACTCTGAGAATAACGAGATAGCATATTTCAACCAACTGCACATTGAGCATGGATACAATAGGGCCAAACCCTTCTGTTTAGGAGGGTGGGCAAGGACAGATATTCATTTGTTCCTAAATTTAGGAGCAGTCGGTCAAAATTAACTTCTTTCCCCCCCGTTATATTCGGCAAGCTCGTCTGAACCTATTGATATGAAAATACGTATTCCAAATATGGATAGGAATTAAAAATTTTAGAGGTTTAATATATATAAGCCCCATGTTAGAGAAGTCAGAAGGGTTTTTCTTTCCTTTAGTGTAAAACGGGTCATGCCAGTTGATGAAAGTGGTAGGTTTTAGAAATTTTTGCCAGGAAGGTAATCTGAACATGTAAAGGCCCTACTTTAAAATTGAGTTTTGATCCCAAAACACACCTCTGTTGATTCAGAAACGAGTATTTTCAGCTTTCCGATGTCAGTGACGTTCTGAGAAGAACCTATACATTGGTAAACGACTATGCTTTACCTTTTATTTTTAAGAACATGTTCTGCATTTATTGTAACATGTTCTTAATAATCTTTTCGTACATCTAGATAGCACTCTATTTTTTTGGTATTTTTTTTCAAAAAGACTTTAATATCAGTACTGTCCACGGGGAGACCAGCACTTTTTAATGCCCGGACATATATCACCCAAAGACGGAAGACCAAGTAGTTGAATGAACGAGTTTATTTGGCAAGCAGCAGACATACAAAATACACAATTACAATGTACACTCACACCGACTGGGGGCCTCAGGGGGGAAGACTAGCTTGACTAGGTGCAGTGGGCCTGCTTTACGTAGGCCCTTACCCTGTCCCTGTTCGTCGTACTGGTTCACTCAACAAGAGTACTATTTCACTCAATAGCAACGTTGAAATATCTGCCAGATGAATCACTCACTTTGTCAAAATCCAAACTCTCAGTCCTGGTACTCTGATACGGCAACGCTATTTACATAGCCCTCGTGTGGGTCTATCCCCTTTCTATGGAGGAGCCCCGCCGACCATTTTAGAGCAACGACATTGAGAATGGTGCAGCCAATCCCCGTGGTGGGCTGCCCGGCTGCACCAGTTCAGAGGACGGGGGTGTTGCTAAAGGTGCTCAGGACCGCCAAGTGGAAATTGAACTGGCCAATGGAAACCGCACCCTACGGACTCCATACGGGGAAAGGGCAACCATCTTCCCCGACAGCCTATACCTCACTGAGGTAGGAGCCCACAGGAGCCTGCGGACAAAGACTCTCCCTGCGAGTGAGGCCCCAATCCCTCAACACTGATGGTCGCCCCACCCCGCTGCACCAAAGTTCTGACCCAGTGGTCACTCAGTCTTGTGTTCGATCCTGCATTTCCGCGCAAGCAAACCTTGGGCCTAAACGTATTAATAGTTTGCTGCATAGATATTTAAGTCACAACAATTACAGTACTTACGCTGGCTAGCTGGGGAAGGAATACAATTACAGGATAAATTGAGCTTTTACTATAATTTATTTACATCCCTGTTCCTAGCAATTACAACACGATTAGCCCGCTTCCAGATAGACAGTGCTGCTCTTCCCTCGGAAGAGTTACAAACACAGCCACACAGGCAAAGTCTCGGCCCATACAGTATGAAGCTCACAAAAAGCACCCAGTTACACATGGTTTTAGGGTAGTTTAGACGGGCTTTCATACTGATTATGTGAGGCTAGTACTCTACGTCACAAGAATTTGGCTGTTGCACTGTTGGGACTGTGAATGAATGTTGCACAGCTCTGTGTAGAGGATGGTAAATATCAATTCGGTCACATTTTGCAACAAAATCAAATTTTAATGTTCAACTAAGTTGTTTTTTCTTTTTCTTAAGTAGTAAATGTCAACCAAGAGATGATATCAGTTACAACAGGGGTGGGCGGTTACTGTATAGTGTGACCGACGAGTATTCGAAAATCAATCTGGGGCAATCACACAACAGGACCAGGTACTACGGGGGTGGGTTAAATGCAAGAGGTTTCTTTAATGTTGAACAAAGATGGAGAGGTAGCTCCTAACGCATATTCGAACTCCGTTCTCTTGTCAAGGATTAAAAAATACGCTAATTGCCCTGCACGTCTTTTTTAAACCAAAAAAAAAACAACCTGTTCCCTGTTTTTGGCGGCCCACATGAACGCAAGTGTCAACCAGCACATGCGCATCGATCAGTGCAATCACTGAAGTCAGATCTGCTGGTACAACACAGGAATGGATACGGAGAACGAACAAAAAAGGGCAGAGAGCAAACCGCAATAAAAAACAAACACACCTACACCCGTAAGACAGGATCCAGAGTCTGCCTCACGCTGAAAAAGCATAGGGAGAAAAGGACTGAACCAGAAATAATAGGGGGCGCCCAGAATTCTCGCCCAGGATGCTATAAGCCAGGGGTAATTGACAATTTAAAAGTACGTCTGCAGACGGGGGTTTTCTAGTTAAGCCGTTGTGTATAGACCTGGACTGCCATATATTGTTCAACGTTGCTACAATTGTGATGGTCCATGACAGGATGGTAATTGGGGGACTGATTGAAGGGATATGGTCTTTCATTATTGACGGACCTTTGCAGAAGGTGAAAAGTTTGGGTCTCAGCTAGATAGCTGTGTGATACTAACCCCTATCTCATTATGAATGGTTGCTCACATGGTGTTACGATACGTGACAAGCCGTAAAATATAGCAGGAGTGCTGAATATTCAAAACACTACTCAAGAGCAACGCTTCAATTTTTGAGACGTAAAACGCCCCTCAATACTATGAATATAACCAAAAAATTTTAAAAATTAAAAAATCCGTTAGTGGAGCTAGATTTCACCCCTTCCCAAATAATTTTTTAGAAAAATTATTATTATATATAAAATATTTTTTTAAATCAGCATTTTTAAAGTATATGTAAACATCTTGTGACGGTTATGGGTTTTAAGCCTATCTGGCTACACTGGAGAACTGTGGGTCCCGGCAGCTACATGGCACATAAGCCAGGGGCCATGTCTTGTAACATACAAAAGTTTAACTGCCCCTGCTTTTCCAACTTATGTTCCCTTTGTGATAAGTTTTAGGTGGGATATTTGGGTTAGAAATGCAATATTTTGTTTGCCAGGAGTTTGGGGTCCAAGATACCGTTTAGTCCCCCTAATTCTCCCGGCGGCATGCATGATTGCCGGTAACAGGGTTTGTAATACACTGGGGCTACCCCAGTGTCCCCAGACATCCTGTTTTCGAGCCCAAACATCCCAAAACACATTTCCTTATAAGTATAGGTTCCCCAAGGCCATACTTTATGAAAATATTATGTTATGTTTTATATCTATATGTGTATAAGTCTTATGCAATCAGCCTGGGCATCTACCTAGGCGCCAGCATGTCTGCATAGAGCCGTAGTTCAAGAAAGGAAAGGATTGTCCAGAGTGAAAGGGTGATTTGGTCCAATACCGGAGAACAAAGGGCCACATGTGGGGAAACCTTTTTGATTCTCCGAGACTTGGCGAGCCTGCCCAGCGGGTTTGGCAATGAGTTTGAAGGGGAGAGATTCAGCTCGTAGTGCACGCATTTCCATTGGCCAATTCATATTCCCGCTGTAATGGACGTGCTCCGCCACAACCGGGACCGGACGCGGCGGGCTAGGTGGGGATGTGAATACACCGACCTTAGACCATGAAGCCGGTTCTGATTGCGCAGTTCGTAGTCATTCGTGGCAGGGTCAGAGAATGTAGAGTAATCCTTAGATACCAGGGTCAGGGTTGGAGACGTGCAGGGTAATCGATATCCAACGAAATCGTTTCAATGGTGCTCTAAACCAAAATCACAGCCAGACAATAATTGACTTAAATGTACAGCGGATTCCCCCCTCCAAAAACGCAAAAGATAAGGCTAGGAGATGAATTCACCCATATACCTGTTGGATGTGTAACATGGAAAATAAAGTCCCACGTGCAATGGAGTAAGGACAGTATACACCTGCCGGTGTCCAGCATTAATACAGCATCATGGTAATAGCATGGGGTATAAAAAAACACCAAACCTTGCAGCCCGCTTTGGAAAAGAGGAGAGTGAAAGGCCACAGAGCCTGCTGTATCACTTCTCTCTGGGGTGGTGTACCGTGCCCTCCGTTTTGTAGATGAACAGGAACAGGGAAGGAAAAACGAAGCACTGGTTCCACTGAAGTAAAAATAAACACAGAGGTTCGTTCCCACAATAAAGTGTTTTAGTGGATTCAAAAGCACAAAAAACAGACCACCAGAATAGAATACCCAAACGATGTGTTTTAAATACCTGGTTTTCACCGCGGCGTGACCCAATCCGCCGCCACTATTCAGTTCCTGGTTCCAAGAGTGAACGCAGGACGTGACGCGGGACGTGTGACGTCAGCGCGCTCCGGGACATATCAATAAAAACCAAACTTTATTAAACAGAAAACATTAGCAAACTGACATTCTTAGTACTGTATGAATGAAGAAACGTTACTAGACATCAAACATAATTTAAAAACAAACATAAAAACAATGGATTAAACTCATCTCATGAGCAAAGGTGAACAATTGCTACATTCATAGATTAAGCAAATTCATGTCTGCTAAAACCCCACATTTCAGAGTTCAAATATGAATGACATATGTCAACCTGGAAGAATCTGTGTATATATATAATGCCCTCTATTATGTTCGTGGGGTGAATATATATATATATATATCTATAAATATATATAATATATATATATATATATATATATACAGTGGTTGACACAATCACCAAAAAATCTATCTCCACAAACAAANATCCACACAAAAAAATCTACTCGCCACCTAGTACCAAACGTGTGCTGCTTGGGCCAATATTTACTCGCCCGGGGGAAGAGCAAAAACAATTTCTAATTATGTGTCACCAAGTTTATTTACCACAAAGAAATTGGTCTCTAATCTGCCAAAGGGATGTTTTAAGTGCTTAAAATGTAAATCTTGTAAGTACATGTCATCAAAATCTGAATTCTCCTCCACCAGCACAGGGAATAGTTATAACATCATATCCTTTATAAATTGCAACACCACATATGTAATCTACCTACTCACATGTGGTTGCGGCAAACAATACGTAGGCCGAACGATTAGAGCTTTGAAAGTTCGTATACTCGAGCACTTACGCCTAATTATAAAAAAAATGTTAATCACCCTGTTTCATTTCATTTCACTAACTGCAGTATGGGTAATGTCAATAACTTTTCATATACAGGTATAGAACATATAACATGTCCCATTAGAGGTGGAGATAGAAATGGCATTCTAGACAGGAGAGAATTATTTTGGATCTTTACTTTAAATACACGCATTCCAAATGGTCTCAACTCCGATTGGGATCTTGGACCGCTCCTGCTCTAGAAATGGTTAATCAATTACATTTTAAATTTTAGATTGATTTTTGCAAACTTGCCATTTCTTCCTTTCTCCCCTATCTCATGAGAATGGTATCTGCCTTTTTTAATATATACCGTTACCATCCGAGCTCTGAGATATGTTTAGCTAAACTCTTCTATATATATATATATATATGGGTATAATTAACAGTATTGTACTTATGTTTAGTGTACTATAACATATGTCCAATTACAATATAACAAAATACTTATGCTCAACTGAATTGCCTTGTGAACTCTATTTGTAAATTTTTACTAACTTTGCAACTTATGCTTAACATATGGTATAGCAATATATGTATGCTTGATTCAATTATTTTGTGAATTTAACTTAAAAAATAATCTTTAGTAATGAAATCATACCATTTGTTAAAACATGGATTGTCTTATACTTTGCCTATATCCATTCAGTAGGAAGATATAATGATAGTTTTTTTTAATAATTAATTATTTGTATAATCTGTATGGTGAATAATGGCAATGTTTAATCAACCTGGAAACCATCCCATGTCAATTTAGTGGCAATTTATTGTACTCCCTTATATCATGAAATACACTATTGCCCTCTATTATGTTTGTGTATATATATTGAGGGACAACAGCTTCCACCCGACACACACCAAACATGCAACCATCTACAGTCAAGCCATATGATACAACCGGATATGCTCCAACACAGCAGACAGAGACCAGCAGATTAAAGCCTTGAGATCAGACTTTATAAACCGTGGATATAACCACAGAATTGTAGACCAGCAAATTCACAAAGCCACCAGAATACCAAGAAGTGATCTCCTTGAATACAAACAGAAGGAGACAAGCGACAGGGTACCTTTGGTGGTCACATATAACCCACACCTAGGAGCCCTACGCAAGATCGCCAGGAAACTACAACCCATCCTCCAGGAAGATACAAGACTGCAACGGGTCTTCCCTGAAGCACCCTTATTATCATACAGACAACCCCATAATCTCAAGAACATTATGGTGAGGAGTAAAGTATTCAGCAGTACAACTGAATGCGGGACAAAACCATGCCAGGACCCAAGATGCAAAACCTGCGCAATGCTCTACACAGCGGACACAATACAAATACAACACAAGAATCGGGAATACAAAATCAGAGGGTTCACCTGTTCCTCCAGCAATGTCGTGTACCTCATCATGTGCATGAAATGCCCAGGGGGCTGCTACTACATAGGTGAGACAGGACAGGGGCTAAACAAGAGAATGAACCTGCATCGCCACAGCATCACACGCGGAACAAGAGACAGTCCTGTTGGCGAACATTTCTCTGACTCTGGCCATAAGATGAACGATCTGAGGGTTGCCATACTCAAAGGTAATCTTAAAACACTGAAAGAGAGACGGTTGCATGAATACAAATTTATGCAACTGTTCGGGACACTTAGCAGTGGCCTAAACAGAGATCGAAATTTTATGAGTCATTACTGACACTAGCGAACTCTCTTCCCATGAGCGCTAAAGGCCATGTCTGTACATACTGTGCTATATGTATGCACACACAGCTGTCTCTCACACATACCAATACTCCTTATTTTTCCATCCCTATACACCAATAGGGACCACATAGTATCCACACACACTTTTAGTTGTGCTACAAACTCTCACATTTCCACACCCACCCACACCATTTATATCCCCTCTCACTCCACACACACCTTGTGTAGAGCACTGTTTATACTGTGGGCTCTCCATTCATTCTTTTTTTTTTTTTTCAATGTTTTTATAAAAAGAAAAGTTTTAAACCACAAAGTAGATTTGAGGAAAAAATGGTTAAAGATCCCCTAAATATACCAGGGAAATATGGAAGCAAACCATATCTTGAGAATGATAAACATCATTTTATACCTAGATTGCCATGGAGAGATAATTATGATCCTAAATTGTCACATGGCTCTAGGAAAGATTTTACACCTAAAAAACATTTTAATCAAGAAAGAGAATTAAGGGAGAGAGATCTATATAGAGAAAGAGAATTCTTTAATGAGAGAATACCACTAAGAGAAAGAGAACAAGCATTAGAAAGGGAAAGACGTAGAGAGAGAGAGATGATTAGGGAAAGAGAACAGAAAAGAGAAAGAGAATTTAAGGAAAGAGAAGCACAAAGAGAAAAAGAGAAGGAACAAAGAAGGGAGAGAGAACATAAGGAAAGAGAGTTAAATAGAGAAAAAGAATTACAGAGAGAAAAAGATACCATTAAGGAGAGAGAACACAAAAGATATAAGGAACAGAAAGAGAAGGATAAAGAGAGAGATAGGAAAGAGCGAGAATATCAAAAGGAGAAAGAACTAAGAAGAGAAAGAGATCTAAGAAAGGATAGAGAAGATAGAAAAAGAGAAAGAGAGAGATATGATTCTGCTAAATATGCAAAAGCGAGTAGATCTCGCTCTCCGATTGGAACAATAGGGACAAATGACCTTTTAGACATAAGTATTTGGGAAACAAAAAACCCATTTACTCCCCTCTTAGAAAAAGAAGAGGGGAGCCATTACCCCAAAGGCGAAAGAGACAGAGAGGCAAGCGGGGGGGAAGAAAGAAAATAGTAAAAAAGTCCCTCCCAAATTACACCAAAAATATCTTCAATCTGAGTAATGTAGAATTAACATCATCCCAATTAAGTGTCATTTCTAAGGGTTTGTCTTTTGCCCCTACTTGTGGCCCCAACAACTTTGAGCTCTTTGTGGACGCAAATAAATATATACGTAAATTAACAGTAAAAAGATTTTTTCTTAGCAAAAATGTTGAATCAAGGATGACTAATCCAAAACAAATTGTCGAAATAGAAAATGATAAATTTAAGCATACCACTCTTAAAAATAAATCGACCTTTAATCCTACTTACTGTAAAGGCAATCATATTGAGGTTTTTTATAATCTAATTGTCAAAGATTTTGAAGAGCTCTCAAAGAAAAACAACAAATCACAAATGAGAAATAATTTGAATAAGGAAGAGAGGGATGCCCTAGAAGAAATAACAAATAATACCAACATAGTTATTAAACAGGCTGATAAAGGAGGAGGGATAGTCATCCAAAATAGAGATGACTATCTAAAAGAGGCCCACCGTCTTCTAGGAGACAAAAAGACTTATGAAATTCTAAAATATAATCCTACTGCTACCTTTACCAATGATTTAAAAATACTTTTGGATCGAGGTAAGGAATTGGGTATATTAAATGAAGGCGAATATAATTTCTTGTTTAAAGAACACCGCCAATTGCCAATATTATATACACTGCCTAAGGTCCACAAGAGTTTGACGCAACCCCCCGGGAGACCGATAATCTCCGGGATTAACTCTCTGACATCAAATTTGTCAGCTTATATTGATACTTTCCTCCAAGATCATGTGAAGACACTCAAATCGCACCTGAAGGACACTGCAGACGTATTGCATTTATTAGAGAGCGTAACATGGAAGAATGAGTTCATCATGGCCACTATAGATGTTGCGTCTCTCTATACGTCTATAGAGGAAAATTTGGGCTGTGAAGCAGTGAGATTCTTTCTTAAACAAGATCCAGATATGAATGAACAGCAAATACAATTCATTCTTGATAGCATTTGTTTTATACTTGACAAAAATTATTTTTGGTTTGATAACAACTTTTACATTCAGAGATGTGGTACCGCCATGGGTACGAGGTTTGCTCCCAGTTACGCCAATCTCTTTATGGGACTCTGGGAGGAACAGCATATATGGCCCGGTGGCGTGCTGGGAGCGGACCTTGTCCTTTGGCGGCGCTACATCGATGATGTGATTTTGATTTGGCAAGGCAGTCAGGAAAGTTTGGACGCCTTTTTGTCAGGTATAAATACAAATAATTATAACCTACAATTTACCTCTGCTACTAGTACAAGCTCCCTTAATTTCTTAGATCTCAATATTTATATAGAGAATGGCATTCTAAAAACTAGGTCCTATTTTAAGGAAGTGGACAGCAATAACTACATCTTACGTACAAGCTGCCACCAGAATTTATGGATGGACAATGTCCCTTATAATCAGTTCAGGAGGATGCGCCGTAATTGCACTGATACATTGGTATTTAATGATCAGTGCAATATACTAAAAGAACGCTTTGTTGAAAAACAGTACAATCCAGGACTCCTGGACGTTGCATTTGAAAAGGCTAATTGTCTAGATAGAAAGGATCTAATAATACCAAATAAAAAAGAGAAAGTTTTAAACACAAATTTTGACACAGCATTCTTAACTTCTTTTAATAAAGAATCAAACAATATCAAGAAAATAGTCAACAAACATTGGCATGTTTTATTAAATGATCTAATTCTGAAGGATAACATGCCACAACACCCCAAGGTGATCTTTAAAAAAGCTAGAAACCTGAAGGGAATGATAGCACCAAGTGCAATCAAAATGGTTGAATCAAATAAAAATAAAAATCGATGGCTTCAAAAACTAGAAGGATTCTATGGGTGTAGTTCATGCCCCGCCTGTAGACATAAAAACCAAGAAAAAAAGAAATTTAAGAGTAACAACAGAAATGAGGAATATAAAATAAAACAATACATGAATTGTAATTCAAACCACATCATTTACCTTCTTGAATGCCCATGTGGGCTACAATATGTGGGTAAAACAACACGAGCAATTAAGACACGTATCATAGAGCATTTGAGTAATATTAGACGAAGTGTTCAGACCCATAATGTATCTAAACATTTTTCCATATTCCACAACTCCAATGGAGCAGGATTAAAATTTACTGCTATAGAACATGTGGCACAACATTGGAGAGGTAGAGACAGAAATTTAGACCTAAGTAAAAGGGAAATGTACTGGGTACATAAACTCAACACTTTGACGCCAAATGGTCTTAATGTGGATTTTGAGATTGCACCTTTCCTCTAATTATTGCACTTTATCTATTGCACTATGCACTTTGGCTATTCTGATATAATTCACATATTTAATCTGTATTTTTTATTCTTTTATATTAAATTATGCTGGTCTATTTTATATCTATGTCCCTTTAACTAATCAATGCCCTTTCTCTCTTTTTTCCCCCTGTGTATGCATATGGATCCTCTCCATTTAATTACTATCAACTTGAGTTTTATTATGATCTTAGTTTTTTAATCATAGTTTTTAATTATGTTTTTATCTCTAGTACCTCTTAATATAGAGTGATTAAAATTAAATTTATTATATGTATTTTATGCGTCGATATTTTTGGCCACAGAATTGTGTACCCTTGTGGGAGAATCTGTGTGTAAATTAATTAAATGTGTTTTCAATTAGTATCTCAATTGATGATGCTACTTAAGTAACACCCATTAGGGGACATGATTATTGCTCCTGAGGAAGCTGCGGATGCAGTGAAACGCGTTGAGCCAAGCTAAGGAAGGAGACAGAGTACAGCTGCATCATACACTGACGGTCTGATAACCTGCTCCAACCCCAGAGGCACTGCTGCTGCGGCTCGGCGAGTCTTCCATACCCCCTGATCTTCCCGTCCTTACCGGAAAAGGCGTCACTCCGAGGCCAGGAAGTGACGTCAGACGCCATCTATCCGGACGAGGGGGCACCCTCGAGGAGGGGATTTCTGAGTGGAGCGGAGGACATTTCCAACTGCTAAGCCGTGTATGTAGCTGCCTGATATCCAAGAAACCTTTATGTGAATGTGCTCACACGTTGCATTGTGAGTACACATTTCTATGCTTCTTCTATAAATTTTTAGTGTTACCTGGTACACACTATGTTTCCCTCTTCTCTCTGTATGAATGCGGTTGCTGGTTTGTGAGAGCGAAAGCCCCGGCGATCACACCATCCAGCTTACAATCATCAGTGACTGCTGTATGCTGCGATCTTAGGCGGAGGAATATATTATTCAACTTTACATACAAAAAACGCTGTTTTTTATCCTGCTTCTTGTAAGTAGGCGATCCGTAAGAGCCAAGTTTCTTCTTGAATTCTGACCCATAATTGTCCATAAGTACTACACTATGATTTGTAATTGTATGTTTTTTTCTGGGTGTTCCTGATGATCCTGCTCCCTTCCTGTCCTGGATTCATACGTTTTGTGAGGGAATCAGTGTATATTCCCTGGAAGGTTGAGAGTTTCTTTCAGTTACACAATATATCATTTAATATTATTTAAATATCACTATCACTGTGTTTTAGCGCCACACTGAATCACTGGGTTTCACATTCTGAACAGAGAACATTGAAGTACACTCACATTATTTCTGAAGCTGCAATGGGTGAGGATATCATTGTAAGCAGCCATCCACACAAAGGGTATAAAATGATGATTGAGGAGGCTATCGTATCAACTGCGGAACACAAAGCCAACGTGGGCCACATCTATGATTTGATTAGAACAAAGTATCCTTATTACCAAGAACCTGGGCGGGCGCGAAATTTTAAATCCTCTAAGATTCACTTTATCAACTAATGAATGTTTTGAACGTGTGCAGGATAACCTACATGAAAGGTATGGTTTTTGGCAGATTGCAAAGAAATTTAAAATCACCATGGAACATGGCACATATATTCTGCTAAATAGCATATTTATTCCTAATAACAATAGCAATGGATCCGCTACTACTGTTCCGTGTGAATCGATACCTGCTGCAATATCTTTACCCTCCATTCCTGAAACACACATTCTACAAGAACATAACTACTATGATTTTTTACCAAGCCTTTCTGCTGCAAACGCATTTGAATGGGTACCCGAAGAAATGAACGTACCTCCGGACCAATTGTTTGAAGAAGGCAGTAGCGATTCCTATGAGCGCCTCATGGAGGAGATGTGTGTCATACAGGATTCAGAGTTTGGGTCAACCATGGATGCAAATGCATTGGTTTTCTGGAGCGACCAATTGCAGGCAGACGAAGTGTTACTTCTACAAGAATGGTAAATATAACAATCGTTATGCGTTGACTCACCGTTAAAAGTTTTTTTTTTCTAACCACCATTTTTACTTTAAATGCGTGGATACAGCGTAACATTGCAGACTGCATAACATGTAGCGATCACAAACACATTGTTTCATATTACAATACAGTAGAACCAGAAAGAATAGTACACATTGCTCACGGAATAAATATACCTACTTTCCTATCTCTTAAAACATATAATAGCAACATGTTACCATAACTGTAACACACACCTGTTTCTTTATCATGCAACATCTAAAAAAAAAAATGGGTCGCCCACGTATGACGTGGGACCCTTGTCATGTGCCAAGGCGTCCTTAAAAAGGATTACAGATGTAAGTCCCACCCCCAACCGACGTGCGCGCATCAAAGCCTATTGGCTGTGTCGTTTTGTTATAGTTACGGTCACTGCACTGTGTCATGCGTGCGCGTCTGTGTTTGTGGGCGTGCACTGGGCGTTAGCCGAATGTTAATTCCGTTGGAGGAGTGTTTGCGTGCGCTTCACGCTGGCTTAACATGACGTCACACGTATTGCATTTGCGCATTGTGTTATCAGCCGTGCTTTCCGTCCACACACGTCTGTTTAAAAAGAATACAGATGTACTCGTTTAGAACGAATGTAGTTTCGCCTTCATTGTATTTGAAATAAATATTTTATGGTTAATGGTATTTACAACATGTATTGAACGCACAACGTATGCATTGTTTTGCGCATGCGCTAACACTTAGTCGACCCAAGCATGAAGTGCGTGCGCACAGTAAGATGTGCGCGCACATTTTTAAGTATACAGCCAAAGTTAAGTTCATATACATAGTTATGCGTGCTACGAATTTAACAAAAGGATACATAATGATGTATACTTGTACTTGTACTTCTAACATATGTATACTTGTACTTGTACTTCTAACATATAAGTGACTGACGTGTGTATCTACACAATCATATAGAGATGTGTAACGCGTTGTCACGGATACATATATATTAAGGTGCCATTTTGACCATCATGTGTTTGCTGTATTTCAGAGATGTCGGGGAAGATTCAATCGGAACAATGTATGATTTCTGAAGAGTCTAACTTTATATGAGATGATTGTGAGGAGGAGCCACCGACTACTATACAACATATGGAACTAATTTTATATTGCTTGCAGCGCTTATTAACAAACAATTACAAATGTGATATCCTTATGCCTATATTGCATAAGCACTTAATTAACATAATGATGTTGCTAAACAGTGCAGCTAGAACATTTCTTGAGTGTTCTTTAATTACTACTAACATTATATGCCATGGTGTGTTTTATATATAACAACCATTCCCACTCTGCTAACACATTTGTGTATTCTATTGTGTAATGGAACGTATGACTGTCGAAACTATGTAAAGGACACTTACAACCAACTAGCCATTTCTTGTTAAAAATCTCTTGTAACATGGGTATGTTGATGAAATGGTTTGGGACTGTTGCAAATAATGTTATTGGCAAGATGTTGTGGTCCCCTTCAATGCATGATATTATGAATATTACGTCAACATCATGTAATTAAGTACGTTTATGTGTATATTTCATGTTCCAAACTAACTATAGTTTACTGTGTTTATTAAACGTTCAACACATACATAGTACAGTCAATATGATGATATAAGCTACCATAATAAACCTGCTGTTATCATTTGTCGGTGTTATACATGGATCATACACAAATTGATACAGACACAAACAGTTGTCTTAAAAAGTGTGCCTATGCTAATGTGCACGTGATTTATGTTTATTTTTTGAGAATACTTGTTAATTATCATCATGATAATGATGAAGTGACGTCAATGACATTTCAAATATATTAACAACATTGTCATTGTGGGAAATTATTAATGCACAATTACAGTAACATTTTTTACACTTGTTACATCAACACACATGTGTGACTTATACATACACATGTGACAATGTTTAATTAATGTTGATAAATAATTTATAGCATTAATAATCACCTACATTCCTAAATATAAGATGTACAACGCATTGTTGTGATTACAGGCATTCATGCATGGAGTGTTATGATAAGTCAATAGCATCCGTGATTGATGACCTCCCGTAAGTTACAAAATATCAACAGTTATCACCTTCTCTCCAAACACCTCTATATTACATGAATGGAATTTATAAGGGAACATACATTAAATGTGATGCAATGGGAGTAATCTTTTTATAATACAATGCACATGAAACCTCAGTAGTAGCTAAATGCATGTACATGATACAGAAACTAAATGTATGTAACATTTATCGTTTAGCAATATGTTGGGTTTTTACTTCAATTAATTATACGAATATTGATGTAGGCACATCTTATGACAGATGTCAGCAAATATACATACCATGATCAGTCATACTGGAGATATACCTATAATACAATGGAACAATATATAAATTTTAAAGATTGACATGCCATCTTCAGTACCGTAAGCAACACAGCAAAGTGTGTATTTGGTGTTAAATGTGCAACACCATGTATATTGTATCACATTCAAAATGTAAACCAGCCTGGTGTACACATCATATGGATGTACATGTTACACTGCAACAATAACATTGTATGTAAGCATACTGCAAGAATTCATGACTATGGCCATACTATGTGTATTGTGTTTGCATAAGGAACAACACAATGCTAAAATATTACTGATTTGTTACACCAGTTGTATTCACATACACACAACTAATTTACAATGGAAGAGGGATTATATAACCTGTGCAACAATAACATACCGGTGCCACATCCCTTTGTGCACACAGCAGAGAAAAGAAAGGTGTGCAACCCATATTCATCTGTGTCCTAACAGAAGGTTATGTAAAAAACAATTAGTGTTAATATTACATAATTAATATATAAAAGTAGTACTATGAAAATATATGTTTTTACTTACAAGAAAAAAAGGAATTTATGACATTCTGGCGTGTCTGGACACCACTGGCTGTTTGTTCATTTTCAGCAGCTACATGGGTGGGATGCTCCTCTACCAAAGCGTCAGGTACTGTAGGTCTGATTGTACATTATGTGTGAGTGCCACATTGTGCAAAATGCAACAGGCAATTATAATATCAGACACTTTTTGAGGCTTGTATAGAAGAGCCCCACCAGTTCTGTCCAGACACCTAAATCTGGTCTTGAGTAGGCCAAATGTCCTCTCTATAACAGATATTGTAGATATATGGGCTGCATTGTACCTCTCCTCTGCTTCAGTTTGAGCGTTTAGCACCGGAGTCAAGAGCCACGGCCTAATTCCGTATCCTGAGTCACCTATAATCAATGGAGCACACATAAGCTTACATTAGTTATAAGATTCTACAATGAAAACATTCGTAAACAAATATGTGTTTTGTGTTACAACATCCAAATATGTACTCACCCAGCAGCCAACCATGTCCAAAATGTCCCTCTTCGAAAGCATGGAAGACTGAAGAGTTCCTCAGGATAGAGGAATCGTGACTGGAACCAGGGAATTTGGGTACCACATGCATTATCCTCATCGTGGCATCACATACCACCTGTACATTAAGTGAATGGTAGTGCTTACGATTGCGGTAAACATGCTCACTCTGACTAGGTCAATCAAAGCAACATGGGTGCAATCGATTGGACCCAGCACACATGGTATCCCTGCTATGTGATAAAAGCCATTCCTGACTTCCAGCCACTCTGTCGCCTCTGTAGGAAAATGAATATAATTCCTAGCGCGTCTATTGAGTGCATAGAGAAACTGGGTAAAGGCCCGCGAGAATGTAGATTGCGAGACCCCGCCCACTATGCCCACAGTTGTCTGGAATGACGCGGAAGCAAGATAATGTAATGAGCACAGCATTTTAACAAGCCCAGGGACTGCACGACCTCTGGCTGTCAAAAAATCTAAATCTCCCCTTATCTCTTCATAAAGAGATAAGATTGCTGCTGAACTCAAACGATAGCGACTTACTATCTCCTCCTCACTCATCCCATCTAACAGGGTTCTCTCCCTGTACACACGCGGACGAGGCACAACTTGTCTCCTCTGTCTTCTCCTCTGATCTCCTGTCCCTCTACCTGTCCCTCGGCCTGTCCCTCTCCCTGTCCCTGTCGTATCCGCGTGCCTGTCCCTGTCACTGTCCCTGGCTCTGTCCCTCCCTTGCCCTATGTCATTCTCTTCATCAGCAAGCATGTCATGCAAAAGAATGTTCCGACGTCTCCTAAACAATCGCAACATTTTGAAATGAGTAGCTGTGAATGAGCAGGTAATGGGCGTCCTTTAAATAGGTATGTGATTATGTCAGGTGACATAGTAAAAAGCAAGGTGTTACATTAACATATTAAAGTACTTGGCTCCCAAGCTGTCTCCATTTGATCAAAGATTTATTTGTTCTGTGTATTCAGCAGGCAATCATGATATTTGACAATGATGTAACGTGAAGCTTTGTACAAACATTGTTTGAAAATTATTAGTGTAATGTGCAATGCATGTAACACTTCTGAACGCAACAGTCAGTCATGTAATTAGACAAAAAGCCTGAGATTGACGTGGAAAAAGTTTGCTGTAACATGTGTAATTAGCCATGTTATTGTCACATGTTGACAACAATGAATTGTCGTGTGCATATGCATACATTTATTTCATGAGGATAGTTGCTATAGAATCAGTTTGAAAGGTGTCACAATGATTAATTACTGTACATGTGTGTACAAGTTAGGTTGAAGTGCTTGTAATGCAACGGTTACAATGTGAACATGCAATGTGATTGAGTGTCCAATAACTGACGTCATGAAAAAAGGGAGGACCCAAAGTACATGTAAACATGAGAAGAAAGATGTACATGAACGTTTAAAGATGCGTTACACATTACAAGCATTGTGTAATGTAAAGCAACATGAATATACGGTGGATGTGTTAGATGTGTGACATGTGTAACATCATATAAAGAATTGTCGCTCAGTTCAGTAAAATGTGTGATATGATGTGAGGTTCTCCTTTAAGAGTTGAGTATAGGATTTTCCCTTGACACATCATCACATGATGAGTAATGTGACACGCAAATGATGAAAACATATAAAAGTACAATGTAAATCAAATAATACACGTCAGGTGTGACACAATGCAGTGAATGCCCCCCACACTGTAATGCTAATCACATTTGTATTGTGAGCAATGGAACGTAAACAGTACTATAATGTTATACGTCCCCGCTCCATTGACTCCATTGATGTACAGATGATTTTTTTTTCTAAGTGCCGTTCCGGCAGCCTTAGCGATCGTTCTCCCCTCCAACTTGCCAACTTTAGTTGGCGGGAGAAATTGGCCATAAAATCTCAATTTCTTAGTGCCGATCAGCCCCGATAAGCTGATTTTGCTACTTGAATCCAGCCGATTTAAAAAAGTGGCGAAAAGTGCCGAAAACAGGCTTATCGGCAGCAGACTGGCCATAACAAAATTATCGGCTACGAAACCTGCCGAAATCAAGCACATATCGGCGCTTACTGAATCTCAAACCCAATTTTGGCTATAAAATGGCGAAAAAACCCTTATCAACGCTTACTGCATAGAGCCCATAATCTCTTCCCACTACCTCCTCAAAGTTTTCTCCCAGGCTGTGCCATTTCAATTCTATCACCATTAACACACTTAAAGAAGCAGTCCAAGCTGCCGTTTTTCTTATTTCATTTTTTTCCCATTAACATGTGCATCAATACAATTCACACAATGATAAGTAATTAGCTAAAATCAATCCATTCTCATGTGATTGATCTGTGAAGATTCGGCTCAGGGGTTCACTAAATGGCTGTCAATGCAACAGACAAGGTCAAAAGATGCAAAGTTCAGTGGGGAAGATCATGTGACCAGGCAGTCACTAGATACAATTGTTGCACTGCTAGAAGGAGTGCAGGGCTCAAAAAGAGGTGTGCCAGAGCCTGTTTTAGAAGAGGAAGGGGATGTAACTTTATAAATGGTTGCGATAGAAACAAAAATGCTTGTTACATTATAATACATTCAAAATGTCATTCCAAGTGTTTGTTGTTGTTTTTTTTTAAATGCTACAAGTATTTTCTCATGGTACAGAACTGATTTATTTAAAAAAAAAATACACATGTAGGATATTGCTTGGTCTGCCGATTTAACGTGACCTGTAAACTTCAAGAAATCATACGCATCATTCTACTGATATTAGTAATTGTTGCCTTCCTGCTTCAACTATTGCATCTATCATCTGTTCCAAAGCTAAAAACATACCATGCTTGATTAGCATCTGACAAGCAGTTTTAGAATCCAACCATCTTCTTTGTGTAGCCCTTGTGCCCCCCCCCCACTAATTGAGATTGGGGTGGGTCTGCTCCCTGACTACTTCTTAGGTGTTGTGCTGTACCTGTTTGGCAACAGGAGGGCTGAGTGCTCCACGGTGTTGTGGGGAGAACAGGACAGGTTTATAGGTTACCTTAGTTATTCATCGGTGCAGCACCTCCAGTCAGCATGGATCCCCTGTGATAGCAGTGGATGGTCCTTACTGACACATTTGTTCTTTCAGCAGCAAGACAGTGAATCACACTGATTCTGGTACAACTGGGTCCTTATTGCATAACATTAGAAGTCAGACAGACTGCACAGCCCTTCTTTAGGCGTAAGGCCTTTCAGGCCCACCCAGAGTCTTATCCTTGGTAGTGCTCAGGATAACACACACACTAACACCCCTCATGGGGAGGGGAGACAGACTCACTTGACTTCTGGGAAAGTGTCAGAAACAACCTTTAGGAGATGTTTGTAACCCAGCCCCTTTACAGAGCAGGTTGAAAACTGATTGGTCATCACATACTTCAGATGAACCAATTAGTATCCTTCCTGCAGGCTGACACTTTCTGGCTGTTGCTAAGACCCGCCCTTGCATACATCTAATGCATCCAAGGCTGCAAAAGCACGCAGGGCCTAAAAGAAGGAATTAACCTCTCCACTGCCTGCAATTAACAGGACTTACACTGGAAAGGTCCAGGAAAAGAAGTAGTGTCCGGAAGTCTAGACTACATTTGCTATAATACATCCACCTATTTACAGGAAAGTAGTTTATCTTAAGTTGGTGGAGATATATTTACTATCCTACAAATATGTGGCACATGGAATTGAAAACAATATGAGGAAGTAATAGGGAGATAAAGTAAGCACAAGTCCTATGCCCCATGAGTGACCTAGGTCTTGATAATGTGCTCCCTTGATATACTATAAGTCTGTTTGCTTTGCCAATAAAATACTGTTTTTCTCCATTCTGTATTGTTATGCAGAAAATGGCTGTTAAAGTGAATTATGCTTCACATACTACAATAGCATTATTTAGATGTATGATATATATCACATGAAAGAAACTCTTTACCATCTGCTGTGTCCTCTAATTACAATTGGATAGATAACATAATTCACAATTGCATCATATTAGCATACTATACAAGCAATTTAAATGCATGTAAGTTTATTTTGATTGAAAAGCTGGAGGTGCTCTACATAACTCAGGTGAGAAGATAATTTCCCCATTCTCTGTAAACAATTATACTACTTCCACAATTTTTCCAAACTACCTAGCTTTTGCAAAAAAGCTGTAATTGATTGAAACGAAAAAATAAAGAAACATTACTGTATTAAAAGCAAAGTTAATTAGACATTATAATTTTAATATACTACTATATGATGGAGTGCAGTAATAAGATAAAAGTAAGGAAATGACTAGGTCACACTAGATATTAAGCAGAGAATTTGCAGAGAGTATGAATAGGTACAGTCGGGTCTTTTAAACACATACTGCGGTGTACTGGTACTCATTGCTTTCCATCCGGTGATTGTGCAGTGAGAAAATATGGGAAAAAGACACGGTACATTTAGTTTTATTATGAAATGCCTAAATTGATACAGTAACTTCTTCAGTACCAAGGTCAATTCACAATGGACCTCTGTAGGTTTTTTAAACACCTGCAAGTTGACACATTACTGCAGCACATGTACTGTACACATTAGAATTCATTACAATTCATGAATATCTGCCAGCTGGCGGATACACGAGGAATTGCCCCAATTAAATCCGAACCATTATAATTAAACAGATCAACCGCGAATCAACCGCAGTTCAACCGCGGGTGCCGGGCGGCGCGAATGTAGCATGAGCACTGGGGATTCTCCATTTACAGGTATGTTCCTGATGTTGAAACCCTGTGTATAAGACTGAATCTGGCCTTGTTGAATTGATATATAAGTATGTTCCTGATGTTGAAACCCTGTGTATAAGACTGAATCTGGCCTTGTTGAATTGATATATAAGTATGTTCCTGATGTTGAAACCCTGTGTATAAGACTGAATCTGGCTTTGTTGAATTGATATATAAGTTAGTATGTTTGAATGTAAAAAGTTATTTTTTTTTTCCTCTTAACTCTGTGCTGTTAATTGACCAAATGGAACAAGCTGACTGATTGGGGAGGGGGAGGGTCATGTGACTGTTTTTTGTGTATAATACTAACACCTTTGCTGCATTGGGCAGGAACTGCATTAGGCAGCGAGGCATTTAAAGTGAGGTTTTTAAGTGATAAAAACAGTTAGACTACAGTTTGACTAGAGGTGACTGGGGACTGGATCTACTGCAGCGGTGCGCAAACTGTGGGTCGCGACCCCCAGGGGGGGCGCGACACTGCCTACGGGGGGCGCGGGGTTTACAGAGGCCCCGCGCGCTTCCCGAAGGCACTTAAATTAAGTGCCGGGGGAGCTGCAGGGCCTCTGTAAACCTAACTTACCGTGGCTCCGGCGGCTTCCTCCCTGCGTCGCCATGGCAACGCGGCGTCAAAATGACGCTGCGAGGTCATGTGACGTCACGTTGCTATGGCAACGTGACGTCATTACGCCGGAGCGCGGGTAAGTTGGGGTTGGGGGGGGGCGCGGGAGTGAGGGGACAGCCGGCAGGGGGGGCAGGGAAAAAAGTTTGCGCCCCCCTGATCTACTGCACACTCTTTTACTCAAGACAACAAACGGTAAGTTATTCAGATCACACTATGATCCCATGCTTGTTATCCTGCATAGTTTAACCCCCCACCCCTTTACAACTTCTTTCACTGCAGCCTCTCCCAAAACTGACTGCACAAAACACTGAAACCCTGAATTGACCCTAGCATTGCAATGCAGCAAAACACTTGAAAAGGTACAGGCCCACCCCTGCTGTTTAGTCTGCACACACTCACTCTGCTCACAACAGCTCCTTGCAGCACTGCCTACCTCTGGCATTATGAACCTGCTATGTCTTCTAACTTTTTCTTTCTCCTGGCCTCATGGAGATGTTACTCCCTCTATTCACTACAAACTCCTCCATCCTGGCCCACACCCAACATCACCATACACCCTGGACTACTCAAAAGCCTTGCACTATCTACTGAATGTTGGGGGAGAACTCTAAAAACCAGCACACCAACCACTGCTCACTCTAATGGAAAACACCACAAATTTACAACTTGCAAACAACTACCCAAATTTCTACTCATACTATTACTCTCTCTAGCAGGTGATGTTGAAACTAACCCAGGTCCTCCCATTTCAGCTCTGTCCCATGCCCCTGAGAATTCCACCTTTAGATTCCAAAAAGGGCTATCTCTCGCCCATATAAACATCCGGAGCCTGCTGCCCAAACTGGATGAACTAAGGGCATGGTGCCTTATGCATAAACCCAAAGCCATCGTTCTTACAGAAACATGGCTATCCTCTAAAACCCCTGATGCAAATATTGCCATTCAGGGATACTCCATTTTTAGGAGAGATAGGTCAAAGAGAGGAGGAGGGGTGTTATTTTATATTGCAGACACCTTACAATTTACACTGTTCAATTGCCCACCAAGCCCACCCTCTTTTGAAACTCTAGTTGGCAAAATCTGCCTCCCCTTTTCTAAGCCCATCTTGCTTGCTGGCATCTACCGCCCACCTAAAGCCCCTCTACAATCCTTGACTGATATCACCCAATTTCTTGGCTCCATTTCCTCTCTGAATGAGAAGAGTGAGCTGCTAGTTCTAGGGGATTTCAACTTCAATTGGCTTGACCCTAAAAACCACAAAATCCAGATACAACTCAAGTCACTTAACCTATCGCAACTCATTTCCCAACCCACACGAATAAACCTGAAGTCGCATAACCATTCCTTGCTAGACTGGATTCTCTCCTCAAACCCCAGCTTGATCCCTTTGAGGCTCCATCATAAAAATATCGAAGCTCATTCACCCATCTCACAGCTGTAAGTCCACAGAATTCCTGCTTGGACTTACAAAAAATACCTCCTGCCTTACATTTAAGATCTGGAGTTTTTACACACTTTATTAAACAACATGTTACGTTTGTGTTATAACTGTAAAAATTATATTTACAGTTTTGGGGCCTAAATCACCCTTTTTTCATGCCCGTTCCCACAGACTGATGCAGTCTATGGTACTTCCCTATTATTACACCTCTATCCAAACAAACTCTCCACAAAAAAAGGGTAACTGAAAAATATAGTATGTCAACTATCCCTAAATAGGACAATATATAGCACTTGAATGAGACAGTGAAAATCAACAGAGTATATAATGACCCAGAGATTCACAAACAATAGCTACAGTTCCTACATGCTAGGGTAATAACAGTATTAAATACTAGGATAATGTCCAAATTACGAGTCCAAAGGGAAGTGAACCAGTCACTGTAGCAGAGAACACTGTTAGGTCAACAGATAAAAGCTGATAAAGTGGAAAAATTAATGAACAATTCGAATCCTCTCTCATGTTTAGTGTCAGCAACTCTCTCATGAATTCATCAGCTGTGCCTGTGTAGCTGGGAAGATTCATGAGCTATTTAAATGTCCCCACTGATTGAGACCAGGAGAGGAGGGGAACCACTAATCCAATCCCTGCACTGAGACATCATTGGTGGGCAGAGTCCCTGATGTCATCTGAGGTCCCAGATTTAGAGCTGAAAGGATCAGCACTCAGCTGAGGGAGTGACAGTCTAATCTCTGTCATACAGCGTATATCCAGTTTGGCCATTATTGTGTCTGTCACATCCAGAATCCCTGACTTGATCAAAATATCTTGGTTTAGAAAAATGGGGACCCCCCTTGTCTCCCTTGTTTGGAAAATAGGCGTGACCAACCACTCTACCTCTATCTTCAATTTTTGCCCAATCTCTCTGTTTATTTGTATTGTAAGCTGTTTTATCATGAAAAAGCTTTCTTTGCTTTGTTTTCATAATCTCACTCTCTGCATAATCTAACTTCATTTTAAGTTCATATTCAGTTTCTGAACAGTCTTTAGTTTTTATCATACAGTAGGTTCAAGAACTTTAATCACCTGTGTGATATCTTTCTCTATTATTGTCAGAGACTTATTTCTCTCATAAATAACAAATTGCATTAAATCCATAGAACATTCATCCAGGATTCTATTCCACTCTTTTATGAAATAATCATTGTCTTTACCAAAAGTTTGGTTCTTCAGAATGCGAAGGCCTCTTGGTACTTGTTTGCATTCTAAATATTTTTGTAAGGTGGTCTTCTCCCTATAAAATATGAAGGAGGCATTGATGCAAACCCTGAGCAAGCAGCGGAAAGAGGGGAAGGCCCTGAGAGGAGACTTGCAGGATCAAAATGAAAAACTGCAGACACAGATTTCAGAGATATACCAAAAAGAACTGGATGGCGCTCTAACCTTTCTCAATGAGTGCTCATTGAATCAAACAAGTGATTATAATTAATCTTATAGGATATGAAACAAGGGAGGGGTAGGGAGTGATCACAAAACCATACTAATTGGGTAGTTAAATAATGAATGTGGTAATCAAATTGTGGGTGCAAACTGTGAACTGACTAGTGAATCAGAAAAAGGGGGGGAAGGGGAACACAAATTGACTGTACCCCTAAAAGAATTCACTAAACTGCACACCACAGGTATAAAATGTAACTTTTAATAAATTGTTATATATATATATTTAATATTCAATTTAATTTATTTTTAACTCACGTTACACCTATCCTTGGTAATATATGTTTTAAGTCAATTTATTAAAAGTTACATTTTATACCTGTGGTGTGCAGTTTAGTGAATTCTTTTAGGGGCACAGTCAATTTGTGTTCCCCTTCCCCCCCTTTTTCTGATCTTATAGGATATTGTGCAATTCTAATAGTCACACTCTATAAGTGAATATAAAATAATTTAAGTGAGTGAAACAATGTAATTGTGAAATAAATGAAAGGCAAACCAACTTCTCTCAACCCTATAGCATAGACTGTTTCACAAGTCTAGACACATAAAGTACAGCTTTCCAAATCTCAGGGGAGCGAAGATGCCATGCGAAATAAGAAAAAATATATATAGCGCAGATGAGTTATACACAGTGAAAAATATAATCAAATAGAGGGCTCCCGAATATCTACTCACAATGGAGCAGGTATAGAGAGCAATATAATGTAAAACAAATATACAATCACTGCGCTTCTCCATGTAAAGAGCATGCAGCTAGTGAAGAAATGGCCATACAAATGTGCAAAACAGAAAGTGAATCCCTGCGCTTCTCCCTTTGGGATAGCAATCCATGGGGAATATAAATATATGTATAGTGTAAATACCTATAAGGAAAAAGGAGACATTTGGTATACATCCTTTGATCAAATAATGCCAAGCCTGCTAACCACGTCAAGGTAAGTCTAATTAGCAGGTCCCTACGCTAAATGCATACTAGTGTTAAGTGAAACAAGCCCAGAAGAGGTTAAAATATCAAAGCATATGCTTATATAACTTAGTGCAATTAAAAACTGGTGTATACCAGTACAGATACTCACATGTAAGTGATGTGAAATAAGGGGACCTTGCTAGGAGATTATATACCTAGAAGAGGAGGGGCTGGCCTGCCACAAACTGCTCAATAAGCAGTTGCAGGTGATTGGCTAAATATATTCAATTACACCATAGTAGTGTTGCCCTCTAGGAGCGTGCTGCTAAGGATTAAAATTGGCCCAACAAATAATGTAAAACAAATATATAATCACTGCGCTTCTCCATGTAAAGAGCATGCAGCTAGTGAAGAAATGGCCATACAATGTGCAAAACAGAAAGTGAATCCCTTTGGGATAGCAATCCATGGGGAATATAAATATATGTATGGTGTAAATACCTATAAGAAAAAAGGAGACTTTTGGTATACATCCTTTGATCAAACCATGCCAAGCCTTCTAACCACGTCAAGGTAAGTCTCATTAGCAGGTCCCTACGCTAAATGCATACTAGTGTTATGTTAAATAAGCCTAGAAGGGGCTTATAGTTATTTACACCATACATATATTTATATTCCCCATGGATTGCTATCCCAAAGGGAGAAGCATAGAGAGCAATATACCAGCCAGTACTTGTGGTATTCCTGGATGGTGGCAGGAGTGCAGCAATGAAAAAGCAAAGATGATGTGTCAGCTAGTACTCATCATAGCACTGGATGAAGTATGTAGAAAGTCTCAGCAGTCCAGTGATAACTCTGGGGGGGGCACTTCTTATTTTGCATGGCATCTTCGCTCCCCTGAGATTTGGAAAACAGATTTCTGAGAGCAAGATACAGCTTGCCGAGAGGGAGGAGGTTTCTGTCAGGTGACCAGCTTGACACTGCGCTATGAGACTGAGTTGGCCGATATCCGCAAGCTGCTGGACCACACAGCCAATGTGTGGTCCCGGCTGCAGCTTGAGCTGGACAGGGTCCGGGAGGAGACCCAGCAGAAGCAGGTCATAAATAGAGAAAAGGAAACAGCTGGTAGATGTGTAATTGCGCCAGCTCCATAGAAGCTGAACTAGGAGCTGAACTAGGAGCTGCACTGAGTGGAAAAAGAAATGCACCTTCAAGACCTGAGGAAGGACCTGGAGTCTGAGCATGCTGGCCGCAATATGGTAGAGAAACAAAAACGTGACCTGGGCGAGGAGCTCGAGACTCTGATGACTGAGTGGGATGCTACATTGGACTCTACAGATGCTACATTGGACTCTACTGCTGCCCAGATGTTTCTCAGATGAAGTTGCAGAAAAAGGTTAAAAACCTAAAACAGACACTTGGGTCACAGAAGCAGCACATAGAAAAGATGGCGGTAGAGTTAAAATAAAAGGAAGCTATGCGGAACAGTAATGCACAGGAGTCTCCACTACAGGAAAAAGCATTGGCCCAAGCAACTGTATCCCACAGAAACTAATGCCCGTGACGACAAGGGTACAGTGAGAGCTGGGGACACTGCTCAACTGCAAAACGAGATTGCAAAGTTTGAACCGCATGAGCAAGTGATGTGCTCTGGTAAGCGTGACTGCAATACCGTTACAATACTACAATCATCTTTCCACAAGGTGCAGATGGGGAGGATCAAGTTGCGATGGAGTAGCATCGTAAGAATCCAGTGGTACAGCAGTGCCCATGGGACCCAAAGTGGATTCGTTGCCATGAGGGCAGCCGCTGTAAAGATACAGTCTCGGATGAGAATGGGACGTGATCAGGATTGTAAAATGAGAAAGATATCACAGATTGTCCAGCAACACTACCACAGGAGTAAGTTAAGGAATCAAGAAACAGAGGCCCAAACCTACGAGTCTGCTGACTGTAATGGGGTGCACCATGGGGTGCACTTGGGGTTAATAAAATCCTGCCCATGTTGAAGTACTGAAAATAAATGGTGTGAAACCAAATACAGAGCTTGTTGTGAGTGACTGGTCTCTAGTCTCAAATGCTGAAGGTACGCTGATGGAGAAAGGTCCAAATGCCATCAACGCTAAAGCAGAGTTACTGTCTCCACAAGAGAAGGCCAAACAGTCACTTGCGAGTGAACGCAATGAGCTGACCAATGAGGTCAAGGCTCTTCTGAAGGGTAAGGAAGACTCTGAGCACAAGAGAAAAAAGACAGAGATGCATCTTCAGGATTTGAAGATCAAGGTCACAGGAGTGGGATAGAGTCCGGGCTGAGCTGGTAGAGAGAGCCAACAGACTGCAGGATTCTCAGAAACTTTTCCAAAAAGTAACACGCCAAAAGCTGGGCTTCAACGCTAAAAATCAAACAAATGAAAAACAAGAAGGTAGCAAAGTACCCGTCTGATTCCCAGAAGGCCTAGTACTTGCCCCAAAGGAAAAACTCTTCAACTGGAAGGCAAGGAAAAAGAAGAGATCTTGGTGTCAGATGTCTCTGACAAAGAGGCTTGTGCACAGGAATAGTGCACAGGCCGCTTCACAGGACAATGTTTTGCTGGGGAGCGGGCTTTGTGATACCATCTGTCCTCTAGGTGCTTGTATGTTTCTTGCCAGTTAAAATTGGCCGGGACCTCAGGTTGTCCCGGGCACATGTAAGGTTCTTAAACTCAATACGGGCCGGGGACCTCAGGTCAGCCGGCCGTGACTGGAAACAGTGTTACTCTGCCTGGGGAGACTTAACTATGCCCTGGGCTGTTGGATCTCGATCTGATTGCGTACAAGCACTCGGGAAATGAAGAAAGAGACACAGAGAGTGATTCTGATTCTTCATCTCAACTTTATTACAGAAAAGCAATACTTTTTATACAGAGAAATAAGGTTTTAATTAGAGGCGTAAATTAGAGGCGTAACAACATTAGCATATTACGAAATAACAACTTTTCCTGGGGACTTTCCATCTAGCCTTGCATTCTGTAAACAAAGCTTGCAGGCAAGCCGACTCTAAGGAAAACACAGTACTGGTTTCTGGTCAACAAAACAGCTCTATCTGTCTGGAGGTTGTTTCTTGCGTACATATATCACTTAGTTCAGGGAAAAGTTCAGGCAGACCTGGTTAAGACAAAATGGAGGTCTGGCTTTTACTTTTAACCCTTTCAGACCCTCCTTTTATTCTCTAAAAGAACAAAAAATTTTAATCGTACTCATTTTCTATGACTAGCGAATTATGGCAGCTAAGGGATTCGTATAATAGTTTAGTAAGTAAAGCTCCCTGCTAAAAATAAATGACAATACATTTTATATAGTTTCAATACGTAATACGCCCCTTAAGGGGGCCTGCTTAAAAATGGAAAAATACAGAGTTTTATACACATAATGCTAAAAACCCTATTTTATGTAAGCGACCTTTACTCTACATATTCATGTGTACATCTGAACAGAAAAAAATTTGCAGCCTTGGGGCACAACTGCAGATAAAGAAAAATGGCCTACCTCTCAATACGTCACATAATCTGAGGGTCAGCTGTTTCTGAGAATTGGTGGGGGCTAATTTCTACTAGGAGTGACTACACAAACATCCTACTTGCACGCATCTTTCATACTGCATTTAATCCGAATGGGAAAACAGACAAAATGGCTGCTATGGTCAAAAATGGCTGACTTGTGAGCCATTCCTTGTGGTTGATTCACGCCCCCGGGTGACCTCCCACCTTCCTCATATCCAATCTTCTCAGTCCCCCCTTATTCTTAAGAGACAGTCTATTTAAAGAACGGTTAGCAATTTCATAGTCCTGCTGGAGTAATACTAAAGACACACAGAACCCCTATGTAGCACTCTATTCCTAAGTGAGATGGTGAGTAAATTAAAAACTATTATTTATTCATACATATAGTTAAAACAATGGGGTTTAACAAGTATTAAATAATGACAAGTGTTTAACAAGCTCTTGGGGTTAGGTACTCCAGAGGAGCGTCAGATAGGATGGTAAAGTCCAGTGTTTTTGAACTCACTGGCCCTAGCCACCTTCATATGGAGCAATAAGCTAGAGGTAAGTATTGTGAGGGACGATAGTGGTTGTCATATATGTGGTGCCACAGTAAATGAGTACTTTATTGGTGCACAAGATTGGTAGAACCTAACAATGTGCTGCTGGATATTGCAGTCAGACAGAGGTATGATCGTATGAATATACAGTTGTGGTAGGTGTGCACCAAGTGTGCTATGCTGACGCCAACTGGGATATGTTGTGCGTAAGCGTATATATAGCGTGTGTATATATCTGTGGTCTATACTGTACGCTTACGCACAACATATCCCAGTTGGTGTCAGCATAGCACACTTGGTGCACACCTACCACAACTGTATATTCATACGATCATACCTCTGTCTGACTGCAATATCCAGCAGCACATTGTTAGGTTCTACCAATCTTGTGCACCAATAAAGTACTCATTTACTGTGGCACTACATATATGACAACCACTATCGTCCCTCACAATACTTACCTCTAGCTTATCGCTCCATATGAAGGTGGCTAGGGCCAGTGAGTTCAAAAACACTGGACTTTACCATCCTATCTGACGCTCCTCTGGAGTACCTAACCCCAAGAGCTTGTTAAACATTTGTCATTATTTAATACTTGTTAAACCCCATTGTTTTAACTATATGTTTGAATAAATTATAGTTTTTAATTTACTCACCATCTCACTTAGGAATTGAGTGCTGCATAGGGGTTCTGTGTGTCTTTAGTATTACTCTTTATCTGCCCCTAAAAGCACCATTCCATTCATTACAAGCTGTAGCGGGGGTACCTAACCAGTATACAAACCTTAGTCCTGCTGGACCAAGAAATTGTCCAATTGTGCATGACTTCATTCCTTTCCACCCATTATATCGGCCCAGTTGACTTCTTCTTCAGTCTCTTCTTCTGGAGGACTGCCGACATCTTCATCGCCGAATAGAGGCATAGCGTCGATGTGAGGTGCAACACACTTCTGGATCAAAGTTTGCTGCAAATAACACATACATAGAGAGTAATGCGCAGGACAAACACACATACAAAAGCATTCGCTAGCTTCGCTCCCAGTGAACCAATCCAACCACCAAGTCCCAACAGATCCTGAATCTTGGATAAATACACAACATTTCTCTTTAACTAGGGCGTATACATACACCTCCCTTTGAGGCTAAAATATAGTCTAGATCTATTCTATCCTGTAGGGCCATTATTCTGACCTGAACCTATTCTTGGTTAAGTGAGTTAATGGCTGTGGTTGTATGATTGAGGACATCTAGTACATCTGTAACCTGTCATACAGTAACCCAACTCCTACATTTGGGAATAAGCTCACCGAAACTTGTTCTTTCTACTTTTTAACTCTTGTGTATTGGGGGCATCTCTCCTGTTTCTGAGTCTACCTGTGGGCAATTAACATAACCGTGTGTTTGACTGATAAAACATCATCCTATCGGGATATCAATCTGCAGGGAGATACTATGAATCTGTAAGTCCAAACAAAATAAACACAGTTAAGCAAATAATTTCTACTATTTTGTCACCCTTTTGGGACACCACTTACGCAAACCTAATAGAGCATACATTGTAACTGAAATATAATAAAAATCTGTAAAACAAAAAAATGGTAAAAAGTTCAAAGTTCGTGTGTTGAGGCCTGGACTTTTGCCTGAGACCTTTCTCCCTCGATAATTAGTGGTCAGGGAGTATTATGTCCTTCAAAACACTAATTTGCAGGCACTTTGTCCTTATTAGCTGTTTGTGCCAGATCCTGATGCCCAACATCGGTTACGGGAGTAACAAGAAGACTTTTGACGTGTGTGAGGTGTATCCACGATGATAATTCTGCAACTTTTACTGCAGTGTTGGTGGTGAGTAGTACTTTAAATGGGCCTTTTCATCTGGGGTGAAGAGCGTTCTTGCGTAGGAAATGCTTGACCATTAACCCATCTCGAGTAGGTGCACTTTCAACTTTGACCTGTGCCTAGAGAGACTCAAAACATATATTACCAACCGATTTTGACAATAACTACTGCTTATAGTAAAAAGGGAAACCTTTGGAAAGAAAATGGTTAAAAGTTATAAAGTTGGCAGATATCATATATCCTCAACATATGGACGGCTTGCTGCTTGCTTTGCTGTAGCATCTGCAAAAGTATTTGCTAATGAGAGCCTTTCAGCCCTGTTAGTATGTGTAGCAATCTTTATTACTGCAAGAGCCCTTGGGGGTAACATTGCTTCAAATAAATTCTGAAGCTGCTGTGCATTGTGTATTGTAACAAACATATCAAGTTTTGTATCCTCTATAGGGATCTCAAAGAGTCCTTCCCTGAGCTGTGTAACAGTATCTGTGTCACTAACACAGTTGTGTGGAATGTTGTGCATCTGTGCATCTGTGAACGGTAATATTGTCAGAGCCCTGCAGTATTATCTCGTATTTGGTCAGCCTGCTATTGGTCAATTGTGTGGACCTGCGCAGAAGTAAAGTAATGACTGCATGGGGGACACAAACCTGTAAGGTGTGTCCCTGTACTAGAGTCTGGGCCATTTCAACAAGAGTTGCAGCAGCCGCTACAGCTCTTAGACATGGGGGAAATGCTTGTGCGACAGAATCTAAGCTTTACCGTGCAAAAAGCATGTTCTGCTGCTTCAGTACTTTGAGGAGAGCCATATCTGGGTATCTCCCTTCTTTTGTTCATATTTTAGATATATATCATGTGAACAATGTATATAAACATATTTATGAAAACAGTAGTGGCTAAAGTGTTGGTTGCTTAATCTGTAGCAAAATTAAACTGGGAAATAGACTTGTATGTGTAGCGACCATAACAATATTTTCTGCTTGTGGTAAAAGTAAAAGCCTGTACAGTAGAGACTACGATTATTCTTACAAAAACCAGAGGCATTCACCAAAAAGACCCAGGAATTGCCAGAATACATGCCTTAAACGTGCCTTAAACTAGCCCCAGCATTTCTGCATTGATTAATGGCCTATCAGATTAACAGTGGGGGTCCTGGCAGTCCCATTCAAACTGAATAGGACTGCCAGGGACCCCTGCTGTGTTAATCCTATGGGTCGTTTGTCAATGCAGAAATGCCTTAAACGTGCCTCAAACTAGCCCAGAACATACTCTGAATGTAACCCGGTTAGTTTAAAGCAAGCATTAGGATAAATGTGGCCTCTACTGTAATAGGTCTTTTAACATCTGCGACATTGGCAATAGGGAACCTGTAAATATAAGAGAAACCCTGGGAAGCTGATTTCCATTTAAAATAGACAAAAGATTTTGTATAGGACTCCACATTAATTTCTTGTAATATAATCTCTTTGTAAAACATACTGGACACCTAACAAGCTCCTATTGAACCCCCAAAATAACCACAACATATATATATAAGCATTTGAGTGTCACAGAGGAGTGCTACTGAGCATGGCAATATATATTTAAAACCAGAGACAGAACATAAAACACAGACAGAGCTCAGTTTTAGAACATCCAGTGAAACTCATACACGGTACAGTGCCTAAATATTTATGTATAAATATGTATTAAGTAAAATGGTCTTTTAGTTTGACATTTTTGGCCAAAATTGTTGTAAGCCACTGAGCCAACGGCACGGCAGACCACATTTCAGGGGTCCCTAACGCTAATATAAATTCTTAATAACCTGTGTGATATCAGGAAGAATGATTTATAGTAAATCTGTCAATATTAGTTGCAAAGTTCTAAGTCTGATTGAAGCTTTTATTAACCTGTACATTACAAGGAAAAGCACTCTGTATTAGAGTTGTCACAACCATACTGCAAGCAAGCCAGTTCCCCTGAGTGGAAGATGCTATGGAGTGAGCCCTTAACCATTTAAATGTGGGAGGGGGTGAGCTTCAATTAGGTAGGAGGTTGCCACCCTCCAAACAGCCAAGACTAGCTGAACAAGAATTGTAAAACATACTGGACACCTAACAAGCTCCTATTAAACCCCCAAAATAACCACAACATATATATATATATATATATATATAAGCATTTGAGTGTCACAGAGAGTGCTACTGAGCATGGCAATATATATTTAAAACGCAAGACAGAACATAAAACACAGACAGAGCTCAGTTTTAGAAACATCCAGTGAAACTCATACATGTGTACAGTGCCTAAATTTATGTATAAATCTATTAAGTAAAATGGTCTTTTTTTGACATTTTGGCAAAATTGTGTCGTTGGCCGTTGGCTCAGGGGCTTATCAACAATTTTGGCCAAAAATGTCAAACTAAAAGACCATTTACTTAATGTATTTATACATTATTTAGGCACTGTACCGTGTAGGAGTTTCACTGGATGTTTCTAAACTGAGCTCTGTCTGTTTTATGTTCTGTCTCTGGTTTTAAATATAATCTCTTTGTAAAGTGCCGAGCACACTGCCAGTGTTCTGCCTTTAAAAGACACTCAGCACTTTCCATTTGATTAAAAACCAATTTCAGATCATCCCGGGCATTTAGCCAGCCTGGGCTTACCGCCAAAAGACCCTGAGAGTACAGAGCAGATAACATAACAGTTTTTCCGTATAATATTAGCTTAAAGTTAAAAAGCAGCTTTCTCCACAGCCCTAAGAATGACATTTCTATGGCATCCCAAAAATAAAAACAACTGGGCATTTGTACCAATAGGTCAGATAATTTATAAACACACAATAAATTCCCACAAGCGCATGCTACATTCCTCCACTCGTTCCTCTGAACGCCTTCTGTAACTCTGCCCTCTCTCAAGCTAAACAAACCTACTTTTCTTCCCTAATCAACACGCACAAGTCTAACCCACGTCAACTCTTCTCTGTCTTCGACTCTCTACTCAAATCATCCTCAGCTGTCACTTTTTCCTTCATCTCACCTCAGGTCTTTGCTGACTATTTTAAGGAAAAGATGGAATCCAAACATCAGAACATCCCCTCTGTATCTAAAGCCCTTTCCTGGTTTAAACCTTTCTCACTGACTACCTCACTCCTCTGGTATGCCCTTTCTCCAAACCTGACTAGCACCCTCTCTACCCACTTTAAGACCACCTTAACACACTTGCTAAAGAAGCATATGAATAGCATTGTGAATAATACTGGGCACATGATACATAATAAACTTGAAATGTGTATTTTACTGGTTACACACAAACAGAGAAAACAATACAGAATACAGAGGTGTTCCGGTTTGAAAGGAAAAAGCCATTTTCGGTGACTACAGCAGCAGCAACATCTATTTGCAGTTACTTCCACCGCATTTAAACGGAGGCCGGCTGTGAAGTCTCACGTCCATCTGGTGCATGGGCTGGTCCCATAACATGCCTTTATTTTATTGACAAAGTGTGAGTGTACATTTTGTCTGTCCATGAATATTAAAACCTTTTATATCTGATTTTATCACAGGATCGGGCGCTTTTTATTTCTTTATCTTTCTATATATATATATATATATATATATTATATATATATATATATATATAATAACCATAATACTGATTAGTAGAAAAAAACAATAGGTAGCGCTAATACCCACGTGAGCTGGCAGCCTGATATAACCTCTGACCCTGTAGTCTAATAAATGAATGAAGCTTTTTATCAGTGGCTCAACACGTAATGATCAAGCATTCTAATAGATATTATAAAATATATTATAAAATATACAACCAGAGCCACGAAATCGCCGCGTCCGATTGGATGCTCCACGTGGTAAGGGTAAACATAAATTACAAAGAAATCAAATCATAGCATATACTGTAAAACATACACAATAATAAACAACACACTTAACAAACGCTGAGAAAACAGGTAACTACTCACAATGGCATTTAATATGGCATATCATTATATCATAAAAACACTTATTAACATAAAATAGTACTAAAAACTATTTAGGTTCAAGGCATATTTCCAACTCGGGTGGGGTACCTGCTTACCGAAAAGCGATTAATCAGCAATGGATAATTCAAAGAGTATCCCCTCTTATGATAGCTGTCTGCTGCTGCTGGCTGCTCTGCTGCTGTTAACACCTGGCAGGGATTTTCCAGCTAGCTCGTCTGCCTCAGTCCTCTCCCGCGCACTGCGAAGCTCCAGACCACACACAGAGATACTTCCTGGTCTGCCCGCACCACGTGCACCAAACACAGCAATGCTGAAATGTTGGATATTCCTACACCAGCATGTGCTTCCCACAGCTCACAGCTCACAGCTCACACTTCGGAAGGGTACAGCACTCACACCCGAGTAGTTGGCCTCACAGAACCACCCTACGCGTTTCGAAATGTGCTTTCTTCCTCAGGGGTTAAAAGTAATGAAGTAGTCCCTGTAATCCGATATATTCCCGTTTAAGACGCAGGTCCTTGTGATTGATCTGCGCATGAAGGACGGGACACTCAGCGTTGGACACTCATGACATGAATCAACAGAGAAAAAAATAATAAATAATAAAAATAAACATATGCAATACATAAATACAGAGTGTATCTGATACCTATTATCCTCATGATAGGAAAGAAATTAAATAGTAACATATAATAAAACAAATCTTAACAAAATATGATAACAAAAATATATAAAAAAAAAAAAAAAAATTTTAACCCTATTATCGTATCTCAATGAAGATAGAAAACAAAAAATGTACAAAAAAATGTACGATCTTTTGCGATCACAAAAGAAATTACAAATAGAACGAAAAAACATAAAAAAAACCCCCGGGACCCGGCAGCTAGGATGTAGAAGTATGCTGAGCAGAACTTGACCTTCTAGGGGATAGTATATACCACAAATATCTATCCAAAGTGAACTATACTGTTATATATCTATACTTTGAAGTTTGTACGTGAGTGTATATTGTAAATAGAATATAATAATTGAAATGAAAGTTATAGTGATGGTGAAAATGTACCTTTCTGATGAAATAAGAGTGATAGGTATTAAAAGTGGAAATTAATAGTGTTAAGGAATATAACCATCTAAGAATGGTGTTGGGTGAAAATAGTAATAAAAATATGTTGTATCTTATTATATAAAATTATGATAAATATAATATAATATAATAGAAAGGTGATGGTGATTACTACCTACTTATTGAACCATCCTCACCCATGGCGGTGCCACATACCTGTAAATAATATAAATTATTAAAATTAAAATAATTGTGTGAAAGTATAAATTGAATACCAGAAATAAGAAATGTTTTAAGTGATGGTTTCTAGAAGGATCATTATCCAAAAATGGCGCGACAGCCTCACAAGCAGTTAGGTAAGAGAGAATCCTTTGGATTTACGAACTACAAACTTTAGCACCGTCTGGACTCAATATAGAATTTGACCTGAAGCGTTCCTCTTGACGATGAGATAACCAGTCTCCTGGGCTGACATGAATCGCTGCAATGTACTGTAACCTGTGTTCCTTCCATTTATGGTAAGGTCCGGGCATTCATGATGAGGATGGTTCAATATAGTTAGTAATCACCATCACCTTTCTATATTTTATATTATAATATTTATCATAATTTATTATAATACTTACAACATATTTTAATTACTTATTTTCACCCAACACCATTCTGATGGTTTATTTTCTTTAACATATTAATTCCACTTTAATACGTATCACTCTTATTCCATCAGAAGGTACATTTTCACCATCCTTTAATCTTTCACTTTCAATTATTTATTATTCCTATTACAATATACACCTTACAAACTTCAAAGTATAGATATTACACAGATTAGTTCACTTTAGGGATCATATTGTGTATTACTATCCCCTAGAGGTCAAGTTCTGCTCAGCATACTTCTACTATCCCTAGCTTGGCGGGTCTTAGCAATTTGAGATCGAATAATAGGGTTATAATTTTTTTTTTTTTTTTTTTTTTATATATTTTTTGTTATCATATTTTTTTGTTAAGCATTTTTTTATTCATATGTTACATTATTTTTTAATTTTTTCTATCCATGTGGATATATAGGTATCAATACACATCGTGTATTTTATGTATTGCAATTGTTATTCTTTTATTCCTGTATATATGTTTTTTCGCTGTTGTATGTCATGTCCATGAGTGTCCACTGCTGAGTGTCCCAGCCTTTCATCTGCGCATGATCAAGATCACAATGTCCACTGTCTCTTTAACCCGGGACTATATATTTCGGACTTACAGGGACTACTTTTCATTACTTTTAACCCCTGAGGAAGAAACAAGACTTCGAACGCTAGGGTGGTTCTGTGAGGGCCCCACACTCGGTGTGAGTGCTGTACCCTTCCGAAGCTGGGAGCTGTGAGCTTGAGCTGTGGGGAAACACATGCTGGCGTAGGAATATCCCACATTTCAGCATTGCTGTGTTTGGTGCACGTGGTGCGGGCAGACCGGAAGTATCTCTGTTGTGTGTCCTGGAGCTCTGCAGTGCTGGGAGAGACTGAGCAACGCAGCTAGCTGGAAAACCTGTCCCGCCCAGTGTTAACAACAGCACATCAGACAGCAGCAGCATCAGCAGCAGCACAGCAGCAGCACAGCTATCCATAGAGGGGATACTCTTTGAATATCATTGCCTGATTACATCCTGTTTTCGGTAACGGTACCCCCCACCGAGTTGGGAATCTTGCCTGAACCTAATATATGTTTTTTATGTACTATTTATTATGTAATAAGTGTATTTATGATATTAATGATATGCCATATTAAATGCCATTGTGAGTAGTTACCTGTTGTTCTCAGCGTTTGTTAAGTGTTGTTTGTTTATGTATGTGTATGTTTTACAGTATTATGCTATGATTTGATTCTTTGTATACTGCACCGACACCTTTATTCGAGCAAATACCCCAGTATGACCTGGCAGAAACCTGGAATGCGCCGCTCCTCACCTCTGACCACCCGTTGTGTTTTCCTTCCCAGCCTGGGTGTTCGCTGCTGACGGCGGCTGATCTGTTAAATGATAAGATTAGGATTTATAGGCTGCAATCTTCGCGTGTCTACAGATGGCAAAATTCATGAATTGTAATGCAGTATATATATATACTGGCAGTATTGCAGCCAGCGGGAATAAATCTTCATCCCTCTGAAACTACCCTCAATCCACTCGGGCAGAAACACAGTCACAAACCTCAACACCCGGGATACCCGAATTCGTGGGACTAGCCGGACGATAAAGTGTGTCGCCAGTGTTATTTACATGTTTACCCTACCACGTGGAGCACCCATGGCACCTTTTCTTTCGTGCTCTGTTGTATATTTATAATATATATTTTAAAATCTATAGAATGCTTGATCATTACAGTGTTTGAGCGCCACTGATTAACTTCTTTTCCAATAATACTGAGTTAAGTTATGGTGAGTAAAAAAATTGACAAAAACCCTCCCCAGGAAAGCAATATGCAATAACTGTATGCTCATCTGCATGTCTTTGGCAGTCTGCACCCCGCCTTTCCCCATTATCACGCATCCAGCACTTCCACTGCAGCAGGGATTCTGGAAATGACATTCAATGAGCACACAGTGTCACTTTTTCCTCACCCCTCCACATTTAATGGTTAAAAACTCACTACCATGGCACTCTCCAACATCAGGGGAACTTGCCTGCATGCGTGTGATTGTGACAAATCTATACAGAGTGCTTTTCCTGTAATGTACAGGTTAAAAAGCTTCAATCAGACTTAGAACTTTTGCAACTTATATTGACAGATTTATTAAAATCATTCTTCCTGGCAATGCCAGGTTTTAGAGATTTATATTAGTGTAGGTACCCTTGAAACGTGGTCGCCGTGAAGTTGGGCTCAAGGGTTACAACAATTGGCCAAATGTTAATAAACAAAACCATTTTATTTATATAGTATTTATCATTATATTTAGGCACTGTACCGTATAAAGTTTTCTGGATGTGCACTGAGTCTTTGTCTGTGTTTATGTTATGTTCTTTGTTTTAAATACATGCATGCCAATGCTCAGTGCGACCCTCTTGAAACTTATATGCTTATGTGAAAGCTAAAGATCCCTAAGCATATCTCTTACTTTATAGAAAACACACTCGTAATCCATATTAGTCTTTGCTGTGCTTTTTTCTAATCTACGAGGGTTTGGAAACGGGGATAAAAATCACGAGGTGATGTGGAATGAGCTTCATTAAATAAGAAAAGATCTGTACCTAAATACATTAAAGCCGACTGATTAAGAGAAAACGAAACATAACTCAGAAAGCAAGGACACAACGGCATTCCTGTGAAACTTGCATCTGCCGACAAGACCCCAGCCCCCATCGCCCCCGATGTGCCTTTTTCTACTAACTAATGTAATAATATAATTGGATAGCTTTGCCGAATAATAGGTGTGGCATGAATGATTGGGCCGTGTTAGCCTCTTTGATATAACAGATTGTAATACAAAAACCGCAGTCGTCTTGCTGTTACTACTTGATTGAAGGAAACTAATACGTGACTCTGTGTCATATTGGGATCCGGGTGCACCAGGCCTAAGATACATAATTTGGAGCCCACATCTGGAGTCGTAGAGACCCTCGATTGAAGGGACTTAAACATTGGTATGTCGGCAGGGATCCTTGTGAAGGGACATCGGAACAATCCTGAACACATCTCCATCCAAGGAGGAGTCCCCTGTCCGGACTGATTGGGGTCTGATCAACCTCTAAGGACAAAGGGTAAGATTATTCAGAATATATTTATACCGAACTCCTGTCAGTCTGCTCTGTTGGCGACACTTGGTTGATGGGCTAAGTATTGTTAATCTATACAAGCCTAGAGTCCGGTGGTTCCCGCCAAGGATTTATATTGTGGTAAGTCTTGTGCCTGCAGATGTTGGTTTGTTATATGCATAAGGGTTACGGAATAACACCATATAAGTAGTTAGGGGACGATGTGTAAGGATAGGGATCTATTTGCATAATAGAGGATCGTCCATACAGGTGACAGGTCCGGGACGGTCTGCGCGCCTCCCCGTCTAGGTCAAATTTACGCTGAAGCTCAAGAGTCAGGGTACCAGCCGGTAATTGGCGCGCACTGATCCGGGTTGTTTTATATAGACATGTTCTCGCAGTTTTTAAAGAAGGATTTGCCTTCTGGTGACATCGGATTTCCGTACTTCTGTGACAGGAACGAGGGAGAGGAAACGGATATACCAAGAATGTAAAATGGTTGTTCAAATTTGATTACCCCAGGAAGTACGTGAACGTTGTCAACAAAAATTTGAAATAGAATCCAGTTTAACATGATTTTTGAACGAAAAGGATGTGAGATGCTGAGAATTTTGATGGGTATTGAGCTCAAAAGGAAGTTTCACTGAAAATGTGGAGGGAAGATAAGGAAAGTTCTGTTATATGAAAGTACCCGAAAGTGACAAAACTATACCTTCTATCTACCCTAAAGTTACGCTCTCCCCCCCTCATATCCTCAACAAATGTCTATGTCCCGTGAAAGTCACCATATTGGTTAGTCCCATATGCAAATTACAGAACCCAGTATTTACGGATAATTGTTACTCCTGTGGAGCTCACCCCCGCCCTGATCCGCTAGTCTGAAAAAGAAGGGATGAACTAAAATTTGCCCCTTGTACTACTCCCTCATGGCCAGTATTTTCTGCCACCAAACAAGCGCCACGGCTCTGACTGCTGCCACTGTATAACCCTGTCTGCACGCAGCTCCGCAGATCTGACTCATTAAGAAATGAGATCAGTGCCATCGAAGAAAGGGGCAATAAGACTTGATGCGCACAGAGTAAAGAAGGGCTGAGACCCCGTTCCCCTGCTTCTGCCAGTATCCATCTTGGTCACGGGGCTGGTGTCGGATAACCTCTGTGTCGCCGACCCCTTTTTGAGAAAGTTTTCAGGTAAATATAGCATGTGATGGTGCAAGTAAGCAGGCTGGATCACTAGTCTGGCTATAGGAGCAATTGTTAACCCTGTAAATAGTTGCTCCAACACAAAGGAGGTTTTGGCTAGGATAATTGATGATGGGGTGGCCGCAATTTCAACATGATTTGACAATATATTCAAGACCACGGAGAGGTTCCGGTGGGAGGTATAAGCGGTTACCAGGCGGATTTACCGTGCAGTTTGATTATACATGCAGCAGGTCGTGTACGCGATTATGGCCCTCAGAAGACACCAACAGTTGCTGCAAGTGCGGTGCATGCATCTATTTATGTAGCTCCAGCCTCAAACCATACCTAATCGACCGCCTCTATAGCGTTTATTCCTCCATATCTGTGTGTCTTTATGGGTACCCAATTAAGAATGTGTGAAACATATTGTGCAAGCTGTGTTAAAACAAAAAGAGGATCTCCTGTGAATTGATGCATTATTTTGGGCCAATGATGGGGAGAAACCTCTTGTTGTTTAAGGAGCATGTGAATACAGCCCAAACTTTCCCCATTGTAAACAGTACCACGACCCAAGCAGGGTACTCCAGCTATGCAATGTCAAACCCGGAAAGGACGTTAGGTATTCAAGTTCACGCCCCCAACAAAGTTCCCCTATCGCAACAACTCCCCACCCAGAAGACAAACCCATGCCCTTTATAGATGTTTCGTCAGATTCAACGAACTATTCTGCAACATGGGCGGATTTAAAATCCGTTACGATGTTAAACGGGCAGGAGATCTGTTCTGGCCCCTTATTGAAAAATCTCTCAATGATGCAGGATATTGATGACACAGACTATAATCTGGGGAGGATTTTTTTGAACAGATACAATTGGCTCGGATAGACTTTTCACCAGACCCCATCACTTAAAGACTCACACAAGGCTACTGAATCAGTAGAAAAATATCACACTAGGTGCTCCAGTTGTTTAGGATATGGTTCTCCACCACATAAATTACAGGCTAATTTACTGGGCAGCTGCATTATGATGGACTTTACTCCAAGCTACGAGCTGCAGTCCAAGGGGATGCCATTGATGACCTTTTGGTACCAGAAGCCCTTACATAGCTAAAGCATTCCAAAAAACAAACGCGGGACGCCTAAAAGATTCTAGTTGCGGGCCAGATAGACACTGATGTCTGTTCTTTACAATACTTCAGGCCCCTACCCCAGGGAAATCCACCTCAGCAACGTATCCCCTCGCGCCTTTCAGAACCAGGGATATCGCCCACAAATCAGGGTATGCCGGCAATAGGCCCCAAGGCCCACCAAAATCAGGGTCCCGCTACCATTGCGAAGGCTGGACACCTCAAAAGAGATTGCCGGGACCGTATAGGAAGCCAACCTGTGCATAACTACGATAACAATGGACGATGGCCTATGTCCCTATCAGCAAACCCCAACAACAGGTTTCTATCGCAGAGCAACCCTCAAAACGAAATCCCTTGCCCGTCCGTTATCCCTATAATACCTACCCTGTCCCCTAGTCCCAATGAGTGCGGGCCACCCTTTCACCATGCTCTATACCAATACAGCTACCCGTAACGTTCATCTATCACGCTGCAATTGGCGGAGAACCGGTCTCTTTTATGGTGGATACGGGTGAGCGGCCAGATCAGTCATAACAGCCGGGATCTGCCCCAAGGAATAGATCTTTCCCCCGTTTTATGACGTGTTAGGGATTACAGACAATTCTGGATACCCCTCTCACCTGTACCATTTCAGTAGGCCCGTTCCCTGAAGTTATGTCCAGATTTTAGTCTCCAGTTCTCTTCCAGTTAATCTGTGGAGCGATTGTGTCTCATGATAGGACGTTGGCAATATGATGATATCGGCACGAGTACAGTTCAACACCGCGCGACTTCCTCTTTTCTCCTGAGCATCGTGTTTTTTTATGCCCTTCCTGATATTCCACAATTAGACCATGAACATCAACATCACCTGTTCCTTCTTGGGTCAAGGAAAGGTGCCATCAGAGTATGGTCATTAGGCCAGATGATATCGGCGTCTTACGCTTCGTCCTCCATGTAGTACGACTCAAACCCAACGTCGTACCGCCAAGAGTACCGCAATACCCCACTCAATGCAATACGGGACAGCCTCAAAAACAAATTGCATGCTCGAAGAAAGGGGCCCCGATAAAATGCACTCCCCTTGCATACACCTCTTTTCCAGTACAAAGAAAACGGCGAAAAATGAACCAGCACATATCGACTGGTTCAGATCTCAGGCAATCAATGCCGCCACTATTCTGGAAACTTCCAGTTGTCCTAACCCCATACTCTTTAGCCAAATACGCCGCCTGACTGTGAGGGGGGGGGGGGGGGGGGGTCCTTACGGTCTGGATTTGGCAAAATGCCTTTTTTCCGTTGCCTCTTCACCCAACCTCTCAGTTCTCTTAGCCTTCCACTTCAGAGAGAATTCAGCGTACTTGGAACGTATGCCACAGTGTGCCCAATAGCCGAACCAGTTCACACACGGCCATGAAATTCTGCCTTGAACCCTGGTATCAAGCCCATACAGAACTCACGTTACTTCAATTGTGGATGATCTCTATATCTGCCCCTCTATTCCAGGTTGTGAACAGGTCTCAAGTGCCTTAGATTCTGCTCGTCATCTCAACTCGAAGGTCTCAGAATCAGGTAGCATTGGTGTTAGACCCGAGTTGTTTTCCTTGTAGCATTGTTTTCTAAGGAGAAGAAAACACATCTCACTCCTAATAGAATTGCACAGTTGACCAAAGACTGACATGTCCCACGATATCCTGGTACTCCAACAAATTCTAGGACTTACACTTTTTGGTCGAAATGGTATCCAATGCGTCCCAATATAGCACCAATGTTATCGACGCTATACAAGAGACAAATGCTTAGACTCCATCCAAGGCAAAACTACAGGGTCTGCTCCATATATGAAGGACCTGTTACAACACGACCCGCTTGGCCTCCCAACTCAGCACCCTGTCTTTTAGCTCTATTTGTTACGAACATGATGGCTTTGCTACGGGTGTCCTCAACAAGCGCCGGTAACGCGAATGAACCTCGGGCTTACCTACTGCTGGCTAAATTGGCCTCTGTATCACAATGGCACCCATCCTGCTTTCCGAGCATATCAAACAAGCCACCTTTCGAAATTTTCAACAGGGCAGTCAGCCCTTGTTAGGGCCCCCTCTTGTTATATCCAAGCCCGGCATACATCCCTGCTATTCTCTAAAAACCTGTCATAGGCCAAACCTAAAGCCCTGCAACGTTTACTTAGGCTACAGTCTGCACGCTCAATACCAGCCTATGTCACCCTGAAGAAAGTACAGTACTCAACCTCAACCGCTTATCCCCCCGTGGATGGATCCAGAGTCGGAAGATCATGACTGTATAACAGAACTCCAGCGTCAATGTACCCCAGCCTGGCTCACATACATACCTTTGAAAACTCCTGATCTATCCTTTTTCTCTGATGGTTCAAGATTGCTGATGAATACGGCATTTCCATACCGGATCGGCGTCACCACGTCGACCAGTGATCTGTCAAGCAGAATCTCTCCCCACCATATACGGGAGGCCAGAGAAGGTAGGGGGGGAAAAGGTGTCGAGGTGCAAGTGAAAGCGATTGGGGCAGGAGATCGGGGGGGAGGAGCGGAGGTAGTGACAATTTGGTCGGGTAGGGAAAGCCAGGGAGGGCGGGCTTCGGGAGAGAGGAGAAGGAAAGAAAGAAAGGCCGATGAAACAGGCCCAATCCTTCTATCTCCTTTCTTCTCCACTCCGTTTGCCCCGGAGTTCTTCCTCCTTCCCAGTCACCATTACACAGACATGCGCTATGCTTTTGGAGTCACTTGATTTTGAAACGCATCTGGGCCTATCGTATTCTTACAGCACGTGGAACGCCCCGTCAAGCACGCGGGATGCCATAAAAAGACTATTACTCTCTACAGCTAACGCCATATTGGCGTAGTAAAAATCAAAGCACATGAAAGGTACTAAACGAGCACAGGGAATTTCCTCTCGCACCATGCGCCAATCCAGTCTTCCTTCCAGAAGATCCATACTCGACAAGATCCCCCGTCATCACGTTCAGGAGGTCCCACATTTGTTGCACCATAATACAGAAGGCCAGTAACAATTCTCCCTTCGAACGATATATATCCTTACCAGCAGATGAAGAGGAACAAGAAACAGTACCTAACGACGAAAAAGATGTTGGATAAGTCAGGACGCAACAACAAGAAAACACTGGACTATGGAAATCAAAGACGCATATTTGTGTGGCCCCACATAATGTACTATCAATCCCACCGGAGTGTGCACATGGACTCACTCACAGAGGACTAACCAGCCTTAGCAGTAATAACAATTATACTTTTCACCTGGTATGACAAGATTCTGGGGAGTTGAAACAAAGCTTGTGTTATCTGTCAACCTGCATCCATGAACAACTGAACTACATCCGCAAAACATCGTACTAAACGCAACTTTCCCTGTCAGGAGAGCAATGGATCATATACAAATCCAAAATCAGGTACGATTTAGTATGACACTTGTGTAGTTTATATGTTCTTCAGGATGGCCCTAAGCGTACCTGTTCTAATATTAATTCAAGAACCACCGCAAAAAACTGATGACTGAAGCTCTGCTGGCAGAGTCGGGGTCCTGAAATGAATAGAAAGACCAGCCCACTTTCACTGCTAGTATTTTTGGAGGAGTATACTACCGACCCTTTGTATGACAAGGCCCAAAAAATCAACATACCGGGGCCATAATCACGCCGGATAGACTTGGAAAGTTGATGCGTATGAATCCAGACGCCGTAAGACAGCCACTGCTAAACAAACATGACCCGAAATCCAACTTCCTTGCCCCGACTTCTAACATATAAGCCTGTGCCATGTTGGGTGGTGAGAGAACTCAAAATGCAGGAAAAAACCACCGTCAGGATTCTGGGGTGGTTATCGCCGTTTGTGAAGTGTTTATTTGGAATACAGAATATCGAACTAGACATTTTGCTAGAATCTACCTTAGGAGTTGATGCATGATGCCAATATCTTATAGTTTCAAGGCTCAGTGAGATGTATCTAACCCCTTCTGTATATTTGTTTCTCTTCCATCCCACCTGACGACCAACTCATGAGATCAACGCAGAGATGGGTCTTGTGAAAAGTCGTGAGGAACACGCATTGGACCCCGAGATATCACCGGCCCTCCATCTAGGTAACTTTGGTTACCCCCACATCTGGAAAATACAAGGCAATCTACCTGGATACATGCATCCCTCGCTGCTGCAAGCACCCACCCCCTCTTCCTTAAAGTGTGGGTATCATAGTACAGATGTTTTCTTTCTGATCCCCTATGTTGGCCTATCAGTCTCACACCAAATATATAGGGAACTCCTTTGTACAGGGGGGGTTGCCAGGAAGGGAAGGGGGGGGGGGGGGGAGGGGGGGAAGGTGGGAAGGACTCAAACTCGAAGCGTCGAGCTACAAATTCGCCTATTGTGATGTTGGAGCCAGATAGTAAACGTCATACATGCCTGTTACCAACTAGACCGAATATAGAAATATATATATCTGTGTTATCGGAATTGTACTGGGAGACTAGGGGTTTGATACTGGTACGGATCAGTTGTGAACTGAACTTACGGGGGAAAACCCAATCAAAAAGCCTGAACCGCAAGGATAAAAAAGGTAATCCCTGATCTCTCTTAGTACAGCTTCAGTACAAGGTGTGAGTGTTGCTAGTGGCCATGGCTGTGTGGTCACCAATAGTATACTTTGAGACACATCGGAATCCTAGTAAGGGGACGCGGGACCCTATATAGTTATGTCGAATACGACTTTATCGACTGGGTTCTGAACCACCACAACTCATCGCCTTTATCTTCAAGAGTCTAACAAGAATGAATGGAAAACCCCGTCCCCCACAACGACATCATTGTGTGGGGTCCTTCCCTTCTTTAAGGATTATGGCCAAATTGGCGGACGACATTGAAGATGGGATAGGACATCCTTCTAAAAATGAGTTGAACAATTGTAAAAGGTGGGTGGACAGAATGGGGAGAAACTTCTTATAGTAGGCATTTGTGAAACCATCATCAGGGCCCGGCGCTTTAGAAATTTTGGAGGCCTTAACGGCCCATTCTAGTTCTTCCGCCGTTATTTTGGCGTTCAGGAGAAGGATTTCCTCCTCTGTTAATGAGGGGAGGTTGCAATCAGCTAGATAGTCAATGGTAGCCGATAGCTCCTTCGGGTCTGGGCTAGCAGAGTGAGCCCTTAGGTTATATAATTTAGAGTAAAATTTAGTGAATTCCTCTGCAATCTTTTTTTCATTGTATAGGAGCTCACCAGCACTATTCCGAATCGCCGTTATTTGCGATCTTTTGTGTATGCCTCGTAACTTGCTAGCAAGAAGTCTGTCGGCCTTGTTCCCTTTATCGTAATACCTCTGACCCGTCCATTTAAGAGCTTTTTCGACATTGTCCATTTGAATTATTCTTAAGTCGCTTCTGGTAGAAGTCAACTGTTTATAAATTTTCCGGGAAGGGTTATTTTTATGCTGTTGTTCTAAACTTATTATTTTGTCTGTTAGCTCTTTGGTTTGTTTAAGTTTAGTTTTTTTCCTATGGGAGGCAATCGAGATTAAATGTCCTCTAATTGTCGCTTTATGGGCTTCCCACAGGCTCGCTGGAGAGGTCACAGTGCCTATATTTGTCCGGAAATATTCCTTAAGGGATTTTTTGATCTCCCGTACTGTCTCCGAGTGATTCAGTAGGGAGTCGTTCAGTCTCCAGGAATACGAGGTTGTTTTCACGAATGGAATGGATAGGGTCAGGGTGATGGGAGCATGATCTGACCACGTGATTGGGCCGATGTCAGTATCTAGGGCGGCTTCTAGGATGTTCTTGGTAGCAAGAAAGTAGTCTATACGGGAATATGTCTGGTGAGGGGCCGAGTAAAAGGTATAGTCCCTTTGCCCCTGGTGTTGTGTTCTCCAGATGTCTAAGAGTGAAAAGTCCCCCATTATGTCCTTGAATTTTTTCCCCAGTCTTTGTGACTGGGTGGATTGTTGTCGCCCTGGGAGGCTCGATTGGCTCACCATTCATTCTTATTCACACTGATACACATACACACTCTTTCTTCACTTGCTTTCAGTAACCCTTTGACACCTCTAGCCATAAAACACATCCACATCGGGGGAAGGACCAGTTTTTAATTATGTTTTAATGTCTAGGTAACGTTTCTTCATTCATACTAAGGAGTGTTAGTTTGTTAATTTTTTCTGTTTAAAAAAAGTTTGTTTTATTGATATGTCCCGAGCGCGCTGACGTCACACGTCCCGTGTCACTCTTCTCCTGGAACCAGGAAGTGGCGGCGGATTGGTTACGCCAGCGCTGAAACCAGGTATTTAAAAGCACTCGTTTGGGTATTTCTATTCACCTTGATAAAGGGCCATAAGCCCGAAACGCATAGGTGGTCTGTTTTTGTGCTTCTGATCCATTAAAACTTTTATTGTGGGAACGCACCTCTGTGTTTATTTTTACTTCAGTGGAACCAGTGCTTCGTTTTTCCTTCCCTGTTCCTAATCGATATCCAGGCAGAAGTTCGGCAACAAGGAATCAGGTACACTGCGCTTCAGCGTAGCAGCCGTACTGTGGGAATGGCCTCTATGCGAGGAGCGGGAGCGGCCCAAAACGAAGGCCTCTGCAAGGCAGGAATGCAGCAGACCGCAGGAAACAGGAAGCAGAAGGTTGGCTTCAGCACAGGAACCAGGACACAGCCTCTGCAATGGAGATATACAGCAGGCCCCAGGAACCAGCCCTCTGCAAGGAGAGAAGGCACCAGGCCTCAGGGAACAGGCAAGGCTGGCGCTGGGGATCCAGCGCTTCAGCACAGGTACCAGGAAGCAGACCTCAGCCAGGGGTGAATGCAGGATATCTCAGGAACAGGATAAGTTAGACACTGGGAATCCAGAGCTTCAGCACAGGTACCGGAAAGCAGACTCCTGTCTGGGGTGAATACAGGAGGTCCCAGGAACAGGATAGAGGGACACAGGGGATCCCACGCTTCAGCACAGGAAGCAGACCTCTGCAGAAGGTCTCAGGAACACGGCAAGAGTAGCACTGGGGATCCAGCACTTCAGCACACCTCTGCAGCAGGTCCCAGGTACAAGGCCAAGACAGAAGTGTTTTGCAAACACTGTTACATCCAAGTAAACTTGGATTATGCTCAGCAAGGAGTCAGAGAAGGAAGCCAGTATAAGAAAGGCAGATAGCCAATCCCAAGACAGGGGTGTGTGGGAATTCTTCCAATGCCAGAACAGAGAGACAGAGCAGCATGATTGCAAACACAGGTGACTTGCTTGCAATTGCAAGGGGAGGTTTGTTTGAGAGCACACCAGCTCTGCAAGAGTGAGCTCCCGCCAAACCCAGGAACGGATTCCTCACATCCGCCTACCCGGCTTGGCATGCCTCTTCCTCTGACGTCAGCCAAGAGACGAGCCCGTTTCTATTGGCAAGTGGGATAGGGTTCTCATGCTCCTCCTACCTCCATGCTAAGGATAGCTTAGCAGAGTGTAAGTAAGGCGATGCCCCAGTCAGAGAACCAGACCATTCTGTGACTTGGGATTGTGATGTTAAGGCGAGCTTTTCAAAGTTGCTCTGTTAGAAATAGCAGAGTAACCGGCTTCATTTTTTGGAGCTAAGAAAGCCTAGACGAGGACCAAGTTCTCATTTTAGAATGTTGTGGTCGCGGCTAAGGATTTTAGCCGAAGAGAGGACCAGCAAGCCCAGGTGGATATCCCGGTCGGGGTAAGTCTTCCAAAGCAGGCACCCCGCACCTATTTGAGCCTAGTTTTGACCCCCCAGACCTCCAGTAAGTTTTTATTTCCTCTGTGTTTTGTGTATTCATTGTGTGTACACAGGTTTTCGCGAATAAACTTCATTTTGTTCTATTACTCTGTTTTGCCTAGTGAATGATCCCGGTATAAATTTGTAAAAAATCCTGGTCTCCCGTGACAATATCTAAAGGAAAAATAAAAGTAAATTCTGGCTTTTGCGTACATTTGTGAGATGCTGCAGTGTTTGGCAACAGAGGGGAAAGGATAACTATAAACAAATATAATCGGGGTCAATACATCCCAAGGACAGTACACACTGACTGGGACATCGCTTATGGTTGGAGGAAAGGAGATTTCACCAGCAACAATAGGAAATGGTTCTTTACAATAGATATCTTCAAAAAAGGATGGACACCTTTTTAGAAAGGAAAGGTATACTGTACAGGGATATACCAAGTAAGTATACATGGGAAGGATGTTGATCCAGGGAGAAATACAAATGTCATTACTGGAGTGAAGAAGGAATTAATGTTTTCCCTTCACTGCATAATGTTTCACTGGGGTTTTCTATTTGCCTTTCTCTACAAATAGCCGGTAAATACAAATATAGGATAAGTATTTTTCGTCTAAATTTAACACAAGTTTAATTTGATGGACATGTCTTTTTGCAACCTCACCTCCTATGTAACTATGTAGCATGTATTTTTTAACTTTTACATCTTTTTTCCCTCTCTTTTTAAACAGACACTGGAACTCTACCTAGATTAACCTCCATGGGCAGTGGAGGGGTTAAGAATCCTAACCAGCACTGACAAAATCCTGCATATGAATAACACTGCACATACCGCTCCGGTCAGCATATCGTACATCAATGCTCCCAAGCTCCACCAGTCAACAGCACGGTTATGACCACTTCTCATTAAAATCTCAGGGGCCCTAGGGAAAATAAATAAAAAAGGACTGTAAAAATGACACATTTTCTCAACAAAGCCCTTACAACAGAAATAGATCTATTTTAAATTGTATATACTGTATTTCCTCGATTCTAAGACGCACCTTTTTTTCCCATTTTCCCCTGTCTAAAATTGGGATGTGCTTTAGGCAGAGACTATGCTACGTACGTGGCCGCGTGCACTCCTGCAGCCCCAGCGACCTGTGAACTTGGCTGCAGGAGATTGGGGAGGCGATGCGGGGGCGTAACAGTCACGTCACGAAGCTGGTTTGTCATTGGCTGAACCAGCTTACGTGACGTTGAAAAGACAATTTTTGATGCCTCCACAAATAGCTGCCGCGTCAACGCGCCACATCGCCTGCAGGCGGGAATCTATGGGTTGTAAAAACGGAGCGCAGCAAGCAGGAAAAAACTAACATGTTAGAGTGGAGGTTTTTCCTGTAACAGACCATGTGTTAACTTCTTCAATAAACCATTTTTAACCAATTTTTGAATCGTAGCCCCCACCTATGTACGTTTTTTCCTGCTACCTGTGCTCATGGAATCTTGCTTGATAATTCTACTTGAGGTACGCTGTGTATCCTGAAAAGCCCCGCAATCGTGAGTTGTTACATTTGTACACAGGCAGTATACTAGGCTCTAGGGAGTGTAGCCATTTAGACAGCTGAGTTAGTGGGAGTGTAACAGATCGGGGGACTCGCGGTTCCCAGCGTGTCCCCGTCACCCCAGGTCCCACAGAGGCTAGCTGTCCCACTCCCTACGTCCCCAAACCCTATCCTCCTCCCTGAGCCGTTCCTCCACGGCACAGTCCGCACGCCCAGGCTTATGCTCTGCGCGCGCGCGCGGTTCCCTCACCGAGCGCGCGCGCTCCCGATCACGGGTTCCCTATCGAGGTACACACACCCCTCGGCGTGCCTCCGTCACCCCTGCCCTTTCCCTACCTGGTTCCTCCGCTCCTCCTTCTCCTGTGCCGGGCGCCTCCTCCGCTGGACTTCCCCCAACGCTCTGGTGCACGCGCGGTGCGCACGCATAACAGTGTTACAGGAGGCGCGCGCACCCGCTCTAGTTATCTGCTCCCTCCACGCTCTGGCTTCGCCCCCCGTCGGTTGTAGGCAATAACTCTTGATTACCTCCCTGTCTCCTCCCCTGCTCTCACAGACCTATCCCTGCAAATACCCACTCAAACCTCTGCTCCTCCTTTCACTCCTATTGACCCTCCTTCCTTTATTACCCCACTCTGTCCTCTCAGTCCTTGCTCTGCATAGCTTTCCTGTAGCTCCTGTGTGTGCAGTGTCTATGCCTAGCTCCCATGTCTGTTCCAGCTCTGGTTCCTGTCCCTGCCTGTTTGGATTCCCTTGGTTTGAACTTGTGCACTGCTTTGGACTTGACTACGCTGCTATCTCCAACCCTTGAACCCTGGCTTTTGGACATCACTACGCTGCTCTCTCCAAACCCTGAACTCTGGCTCTTGGACATAGCCTTCCGACCTCTGGCGCCCCCGACTCAGCAAGTATAATGTTAACCCTTACTCTCCAGGCCCGGCAACGCTATTACCACACTCCGGGCACGCCCTCACTGCTGTGTGTGTTATACCCTTACCCACCTCAGTACTGTGGACTGGCTAGGTCTGCGGGCATACAGGCGTACAGGGAGCTGCATAAATACATTTCCTTTTTTCTCTCTGCCAGAGAGGATTGATACTTATTTCACTACCCAATTTATGAGCTATTTTCATATAGTGTGGCAATCTCTCACAGGTGCTAATAACCTAATTGGATACAAGGACAAACCCACTTATTTGGCTTAATATTGTGCCATTTATTCTATTTGAGATTTTGGGAGCACTGCTACTTGGGACTTTGTTCTATTTTTGCTTATTGCCTGCAGGCACGCAGGCACTTGGTTAACTGCAATAGCCAACTACGGTACAGTGCTTAACGGGCGCAAGTAAAGACTCCGTTACTATAAGCTCGGCCTTAGAATCGATGTATAAAAAAAAGTCTATTAGGGGGCACTGCTGGAGACCCCCATCCTCCCCCCCCTACCCCCCCCACCGGCAGCAGCATGGCTCTCCCCAGAAAATCTGTGTGGAACCGCAGAGGGATCAGCTGGAGATCTCCATATTGCCCAGGAGCATGGCTCCGATTACAGCCCCTGGCTCCCCCCTCATCTGTGTGAAACTGCAGGAGGTGTAGAGGGAGCTCAACAAGATCAGACAATGTACTGTAAGTACCACATGAAGGAATGTAGTGCTGAGGATAAAGTTGTACTATAGTGTAGTGTGGATAAATGTATGCTATTGTCTGCAAGAGAAAAATAAATACATTTCTGCACATTTAATGTAGTGGTTTAATTCCCCCCCAATTTTTTTTTAAAATTAAATCAAGGGTGCGTCTTAGAATCGAGGAAATACGGTATTAAAGAGACACCTACGTGTCTACGGGTTGCAGACCTGTCTAAGACATGCAAATGAACATACAGTAATATTTACAGTTGCTTTATGCTTTACTGTGGAGGGTTTTTGTCACTTTTTTTACCCACCATAACCTTAATGACAGTGGTGATTACCTAGTCTAGTCTCAAACCTGCTAGCCATTAAGACCAGCCTCACACTGATGATACCCATCAAGGTTGAAACATGTATGTGAGTAGGTCTAATGGCTTTGCATCTCATCCCAGCCTCTGTTTAAAAGCTGTGTTTAAAACAGCATGCATTGGCTTGAGGATTGGCTTGTGTAATACGAGCTTGAGACAAAAGGTGGCACTGAGTGCTCATTTGCATGTCATTTCCCAGAATCCCTTGCTGCAGTGGATGCGCTGTATGCTGGCTGACAATGGGGAAAGACAGGGTTGCAGACCTGTCTAAGACATGCAAATGAACATACAGTAATATTTACAGTTGCTATATATATATATATATACAGTGTTTGACAAACCTATACATTTGCTCGCCCCGGGCGAGTGGATTTAACATCGTGGCGAGCTCCTATTGGCCCAAGCAGCACACGTTTGGTACTAGGTGGCGAGTAGATTTTTTTGTGTGGCGAATAGATTTTTTGGTGATTTGTCGACCACTGTGTGTATATATATATATATATATATATATACACACACACACACACAGGCCGCAGGATTTTGCTGATTTATATCCCCATCAATGAGCGTTTATGCACACACAGTCAGAGGTACACATAGAGGGTAAAGAGATCTGTCTTCCAGGAAGTTTATTGCAAGTCAAGTGAATAATATTGCATAGGTCTCATGGACTTTGAGCACTGATAATAGGGACTGATTCCTGCTTTTTCTGTATAACTATGACTTCCTCATGATTTTCCAGCAGGGTACATATTTGCAACCAGCATAAATTCCCAAAAGATACACAGAAGTTAAAGCAGCATTCCACCTAGTTTTTCAGTTTTCCTCTAATTTTTTATATGTCAAGCATGGGGGTTTGCAAAACGGACTGGTGTGGGGGAGCAAAACGGACTGGTGTGGTGTGGGGGAGCAAAACGGACTGGTGTGCTGTGGGGGAGCAAAGCGGACTGTTGTGGTGTGGAGGGGGGGGCAAACCAAGTGAGGGGGGGAAGGAGAGAAGGGGGGAGAAAGGAGAGAAGGGGGGGGG
>WSYH01002244.1:75774-92339 GCA_036426205.1 Ascaphus truei | reverse complement strand
ATATATATATATACACACACACACACATAATGAACCAATATACAAATAAAAGTTTAAGGGTTAACAAAAACATTAAGTGGTAAAAATACCACTTCTCCATATCAGTCACAGTCTAACAAAATACTATTTTTTAATAAAATCATTCTCATCTGCCAATCAAAAGCATCAAATGCCAATCAAAACATTGAATTTACATTGTATACATGATGCAGAAAATCTGTGCACCATGTACACTCTGCCAATCAATGTTAACAATAAAATATTCAAAAGAAAATACACTGAAATCCAAACAAGTATACTATTTAAACCAAGCAAGGCAACCGAAATAAATTTCCATTAATGATTCAAATCCCAAAACAATTAAAATACCATCCAAATCAATTACACAATTAACTCTTTTAATCGTTAAACAAACCCATTATCCAACAAAGTTAACATCTGACAAAATAGTAGTACCAAAAAAAACCCACTATAAAAAGCAAGTCTCACCCTGACCTAAAGTACAGCATACACAACACCAAAAATTACATCTATCTGATTAATAATAACATTAGCATAACACACAAATAATCAGGGGATTATAAATAGCCCCCTATAGTTGCACTCAAGGTAGGTGACAATTAACGTATATTGTCCACTAATAACTGGCTGGATAATAGCCGAATCCATGCGCGGATTGTGGTTGGAGTAACGGCCGCTCCTGAGACTAAACGGAGCATTTGCCTGCTGTAAAACCATCTGATTTATCAGGTTGTATACCAGCTTACTGGGCTCTGCTTTACCCATACTGTTTGGGGGCCTGTATATGTGCACTCTTAAGTGTACGTGATTCAGGGCACACTATTGATGATTGTGATTTTCCACTCTGTACATGGGTCCTGATCAAGCAGCTCTAGGGATTTCATAGAGCTTTAGCATTAGATAATATTGATTGTCTCATGAAGAGGGCCCCGTAGAGGGCCCCTTTTGGTATACATCTGACCATGGTGTGGCTACACTGAGTTCATTGATACCGTCCACTTACCTCGTGGTGTCCATTGTTTGATTTACTCAACCTGTGTATGCAACAATGCAGCCTATATATAGCATCTGATTTGCAAATAGCTATATGTTTTGAACACAATTTGTTCATATTTGTACCGTTACCTAACACATTTGGGGATTTTATCTATGCACTGTTGTGCATTTTTATAGTGTCTCGTCGTTTTTATAGCATACTATTAAAGTTTTTGTTATTTTCTTTTGAGTGTGACCTTTAGGCGGTGTATCCTATGCTAGGATTCGGCTATTATCCAGCCAGTTATTAGTGGACAATATACGTTAATTGTCACCTACCTTGAGTGCAACTATAGGGGCTATTAATAATCCTCTGATTATTTGTGTGTTATGCTCTGTGCTTTCTCCCTTGCACCAGGTAGATTATTTCTTGCTATTTTGTATGTATGTGTGTCTGGTGTAGCGACGTGCCCCTTGTGTATATTTAATAATAACATTACACACATTTAAGAATAGCAGCATATCAAAATACATTTACACAGTGCAAAACAATGTACCCCCTTGTGAAAGGTCCTATTCCAGGACCGAAACGTTGGATTGGGTGACTTATCTTTTCTATTCAGATGCCCAATACAGTTTTTCATGATTACTGAACCGAGTGCAGTCTTTCTTTAACGGACAAATGAATGTATACAGTATATATAATAAATATATATATATAAATATATACACTGGCGACACACTTTATTCGAGCTCGGCTAGTCCCACGAATTCGGGTATAATTAAAGTTTTTGTTATTTTCTTTTGAGTGTGACCTTTAGGCGGTGTGCTTTCTCCCTTGCACCAGGTAGATTACTTCTTGCTATTTTGTATGTATGTGTGTCTGGTGTAGCGACGTGCCCCTTGTGTATATTTGCTCTTCGATAGGCTGCAAGGCACGACCATTTTCTCCAAACTTGACCTACGAGGAGCATACAACCTGATTCGCATCCGCAGTGGAGACGAGTGGAAGACCGCGTTCAACACACGAAGTGGTCATTATGAGTACCTGTTGATGCCGTTCGGATTGTGCAATGCCCCTGCAGTCTTCCAAGACTTTATGAATGAGGTTTTTTGTGATTTTGTAATTATCTACTTGGATGATATCCTCATTTTTTCAAAAACCCTCGAAGAACACATTCGTCATACCAAGATGGTGCTCTCTTGTTTACGGGCCAGCAAACTCTATGCCAAGATGGAGAAGTGTGTCTTTCACCAATCCTCCACTATATTCCTGGGATACATTGTCTCGGATCAAGGCTTCACCATGGATTCGGAGAAGCTCAATTCCGTACTCGAATGGCCTCAACCCAACTCCTTAAAGGCGATCCAGTGCTTCCTCGGCTTAGCAAACTATTACAGGAAAATTATTGCTGGCTTTTCTACCTTTCTACTCTCAGGATAATTGGGCTGAGTTACTTCCTTGGGCAGAATTCGCGATCAACTCTCTCAAAAAGGAGTATACTCAAGAATCACCGTTTTTTGTAAACTAAGGATTTCACCCTATTCGTCTTCCCATGCGTCCTTCCAGGTCCGGAGTTCCTGCAGCAGATGAGAGGGTATCTTCCATACAGGAGTCATGGAAAAGTATTCAAGCATTTCTTCAAAAATCCGTGCTAAGGCAGAAGAAACAAGCAGATAGGCTCCGTCAGGATGGTCACAAGTTCGTCCCTGGAGAGAAGGTCTGGCTTTCCTCAAAAAAATATCAAATTGAAGGCCCCAACTCCCAAATTGTCTCCCAGGTTCCTGGGCCCTTTCTCTATTCTGAGACAAATTAACCCTGTGGCCTATCAACTTCAGCTGCCTCCCTCTATGAAGATCTCACCCGTCTTCCACGTTTCTCTCTTGAAACCTTTTATCCAAGGCAAACGGTTCGCTCATCCCTCTCTTCGGCCTCCTTCACCCATTGTACCTGGACAACAGGAGTTTGAGATCCAGACTATCATTAACTCTCGCATCTCCAGGGGCAAACTCCAGTTTTTAGTCCACTGGAAGGGATACGGACCTCAGGATCGTTCTTGGGTTTCACATACGGATGTTCATGCTCCTTCCCTACTTAAACGTTTTCATCAAAAATTTCCCCTCAAACCTTGGTTGGTTCGTCCGGAGTCTGACCCTCAAGGTGGGGTACTCTAAGGATCCGCGCTGCGGGTATGCCCGTGTCCAGCGCCTCCTTACCTCCTTTACAAGCCATTCAAGCTCCCCGGCGGCGTTCCCTGCTGGCGGACCCAAGCCGCCATTAGTTGGCGCAGGATGCCTGACTCCGCCTCCACTGACGCGGTGCATGCACCTTGCGTGTCTCTGCCCCTGCCCCGTCAGCTCTGCCTCCCAGGTTCCTCTTCCCCACCTGACCCTTCCCCTGTCCATCCCTCTGCTCCTCCCCTTCTTCTCTCTACTCCCAAACCCTCCGGTACGTCTCTTCCATTCTCCGCCTCCTCTGACGCGGCGCACGTGCCTGGCACGCCCCTTCCCCATCAGCTACGCCTCCAAGGTCCTCCTTTCCTTTGTGTCTCTTCCCTAGTCCGTCCCTCCGCTTCTCCCCTTACTCAGACCACTCCCAAAGCCTCTGGTAGTTCTCTCCTATCTGGGTCTTACTTAGGTCACTCCTCTGTTCCTCCCCTCACTCCGATTGGTCCCAAACGCTCACACTCTGCTCTCCTATCAGGTCCTTCTTCGGGCCGCTCCTCCACCACTCCCCTTCCCCTGATTGGTCCCAGCCCCCTATATAATTCCCCTTCACCATTTCCTCTTTGCTCTGCATAGCTTCTGTACCTTGGTGCTGTCTGCTATTGCCTGGCCTCTCTTGTCTTTCAGTGTCTGTTCCTGTTCCTTGAAATTCTGCTGACCTCCCTGGATTTGACCTTTTGCTTTGGACTCTACTACGCTGCTCTCTGGAACCCTTTGGACTTACTACGCTGCAGACTTCTACAACCCTTGGACACGGCACACGGACCATCTACGCTACTTCCACACTCCGGCCGTGCCCCTGTTTACTGTCAGGTGTGTGGTATTACTCCTTTCCACTTCTGTCCCGGGGTCTCGTCTGGCTTGTGGGCAGGCCGAGCGTTACAATACCTAAGGTTTTGTATTATTATCACTAAAGTGGTGTTTACTTTCACAGTGGGTATTATTCATTGAAAGAATATTATTTGATGGTTATCTAGTTGTGCACAATATCACTTTATTCTCTACCCTTTGCAACCAACCTAAGGGATTGTGATCCGTGATCCGGCCATACAAATAGGCTGTAGTTTCCTCAGAGCCCATACAATGGCCAAACATTCTTTCTCAATTGTGGCATAAGCCACCTCTCTGGGCAGTAACTTTCTGCTCAGGTACACCACAGGATGCACTCCCCCTTCCTCCCTTACAGTACTTGACTGAGTACAGCACCGATACCGTAATCAGAGGCATCGGTCTGCACCAAAAATCTTTTTGAATAGTCAGGGTCTGCAAGGATTGGTGCGCTGAACCTTTCACATAATCCGTTTGTCTGGGGGTGATAAGGAGTCGTGCGCTGGTGCTTCACCCCGCACGCATCCCAGAAACACTGTAACAATTCACTCATGAATTGTGACCCTTAATCGGTTAGAATCTCACTAGGGAAACCTACTCTTGTTAAAATCACTAACAATGCTTTTGCTACTGCCCTATCATCGATGGTGGCAAGTGCTACAGCCTCAGGGTACCGGGTGGCAAAATTCACCACCGTGAGTATATAATGCTTGCCCAACCAACTGGGGATCATGAGAGGACCCACTATATCCATAAATACCCACTGGAAAGGTTCCCCAATTACTGGTAATGGGTTCAGGTGTGCCCTCACCCGATCACCCGCCTAACCCACTCACTGGCAGGCATCACAGGAGCGGCAGAAATCTGCAACTGCCCCTGATGCCCCTGGCCAGTAGTAAGGCTGCAACAGCCAGGCTCTTGTCCGAGTGACCCTCTGATGCCCAGCTAGTGGAATTGAGTGGGCTACCTGTAACAACTGGTGCCTATAATCCACTAACTGTTGCCTACCGGTCCAGACCCTATCTAGACCCATAGCCATCTGCTCTCTATATAAGAGCCCGCAGTGCCATGAGAACCGTTCTGACCAACTGCCTGAGTTAGACTCGGTCCCAATTACAGGGGGATGGTGGAACCTTCAAGTGCAACTCCAGATGACTGACTCCTGGTAATCGCTGCAACAGGAGCCAGCTCCGCCGTAAAAACGCATGTTACATGTCAACTTAGAGTGATTGAATTATATAATATTAACACTGCAGTACATATTAATATATGAATCATTTTATAGTACATGTGGCCAGCTAGCCATAGTTACCATTTATATTTACACATACTGTATGGATGTTATGCTTTTTGTGTTTTATTTGTAGGATTTTTGTGTTGTATATTAACCTCTTTGGTGCCTGAAGACATTCCTTTGCAATATATTGGAACCGTTGCATCGCTAGCTGTTAATGCTCCTTTGTATCGCTAGGGATATTTAACATTGATTTACCTGTAACACAATATTCATGTGTGCAAATGAGATAATTATCACTACTAATTCATGAATAAATAACTATTTCTGGGATTTTTAAAATAATGCCCAATGTTAACACAACTACATCAACCTTTAGTGAATCTAGGCCAGGGATTGGCAATTATGAGCTTTGTAAGCTTTACGGGCCACACACACTTGATGTAGGTTATGCACCCCTACCCACCATCTTCACCTCCGGATGTTCCCCTCCTCTCCAGCTTCTACCTTACATACCCTAATCTCTCCTTCATTCCTCACATTCAGTCCCTCACGAAGTCCTTCAGTCTCCATATAACAGGGACATATCCCTGTTTAAATAAAGCAGCCTCAGAGCTCTGAGAATCCAGCAGAGAGATAATTAAGTGCAGCCACTCAATTAACTAGTAACCACCTGGACTAATGAGAGCTCTGTAAAAAGCCTCATGTGAGACAAAGGAGAGAGATTCCTTAGCTCACATTTGGGCTGAGAGAAGGAGAGCAGAGAAGCCTGCACACAGACACTGTCTTGAGCACAAAGGCTGTGCTGAGATCAAGGCAACCAGACACCCAGTTAACTATATTTCCTGGACACAGAGGACCCAGGATCCTGCCAGAGACTGACATGGAGGGCCACCTGCTTAAGGTACTTCCTGAGACTTTGGGGTTATAGGCTGGTAATGGAAATATCCCTCCACTCCTGCAGATAGGGTCTGGGGAAGTAAGTTAGCCCTTACAAAGAGATATGGGTTTGTTATTTTGTTGTTTTAGTATGTTTTGCCTGGATAAAGGAACATGCTCAATAATGCCAAGAAAAAATTTCACCCTAAAACAGTCTCCATTTGCATACTTCTACACACATCTCTTACATTCCACCTCCGAAATATCACCAAGAAACATTCTTTTCTCACTCATGATGCAACTATAATCTTAATCCACTCACTCATCTCTCGCTTTGATTACTGAAAATGTATCTTACTTTGCATTCTCCTTGTCCACCTCTCCCAACTCTATCCATCTACGATGCTGCTGGTAGACACATCTTCCTCACTCACCGCTCCACTTCTACTGCTCCACTGCACATATCCCTACACTGGCTTTCTATAGCTTCTAGAATTACAGTAAAAACCCTTGTAATGATTTACAAAGGTCTCAAGGACACTGCCCCCCTCATCCACAAATACATACCTAAACTCCCCCTACATTCTGCCCACGACATCCACCTTTCCACCCATCTTATTATTATACCTTCTCTCACTCCCATCTGCAAGACTTCTCCCATGCTGCACCCTATCTCTGGAATCCCCTACCATGCACTGACAGACTCTCCCCCAGCTTTCAGATGTTTCGCCATACCTCTAACATCCAAGTCCCCCCTCTCCCCCACCCCATTTGGACCAGCTGTGAGGCTAGACAAATCTCACCAAATCTCCAACTCTCCTCCCCCCAAACCTTAATGGCTTCAGCTGTCAAACTGGGCCATATTCTGAATGTAAATCAGACAACCGTTCTATGAGCCCAAGGAGATGCACTAAATAGGATCATCCGATCAATGAGTTTTTTGCAGGGTAATTTTTAGCCAGGATAATGTTGTATGTCAAATTAACAGGTAACTTGTGGGAGTCCTGATATATATAATAAACCTACCTGGGACACACGAAAAAATGCTTACTTCTCATGTGAACCGGGGTCATTGGTCAACTCGGCGACTGTCACACTTTGTCGGTGTGGAACTGCATCTGTTCCTTTTGTTCACCACTTCTCCAGGATAGAGCAGTGTAACCGCTCAGCTGTTCGAGTCCCTGGATTGCTGGTCAGTGACATTTAAAATTCACAGTGAAAAAAAAACTTGTGAGCCCTTTTGTTCGTCTGTATGTCACTTTTTTAAAGATGATTCAATAAAGTCCTTTTTTTCATCTTATCAATAACCTGGTGAGTTCCTGTCCAACCTGTGGGGTTTTGCACTGTACCTCTGATCCATTCCAATTTTTTTTACTGGGCCATATTCTAACCTAAACCCCACCTTATCTTACAATAAGCAGCAACCTTATCTTCATGTCCCTCATTGTCCCTCATTCCCTCTAGGTTGAAAGATTTTGCGAGCAGGGCTCTCATTACCTCTTTGTATCTGTTTGTGCATGTCTGTCCTCACTTTTATGTAACTGTTTATGTTTATGTAATATACATAACTCTGCCCCCCATTTTACTGCATTGCGGAATATGCTGGCGCTTCATGAATAAACGATAATAATAATACTATTATATTTGTGAACCCCTGATCCAGGCTATAGACGCATCACATTTTTAGAGGCAGTACTGCTACCAGCTGGTACTGATGCAGCCACGAGTATCTGAACACTTGCCTGGGAAAATCTGGTGCAATACCCCAGTAATGCTGCAACATTTCTGTGACATTTCTGCAGACAGACTAACAACCCAACACCTCTCCACATCCCGTCTCCTCTTTCATCATCCTTCATATCTGAGCAGCCATCCTAGCATCCCTTTGTAATGCCAGGGCTCAATACTCAGAAATAAAGCACACAGTAAATTACAAGTTTCACACTTCATAGTCCCGGTCCGGACTAATTAATCTAGCCTAGTGCTGAGTCACTGGGATTTTTCTGGGGGAGATATCTCCGTGAGAATGTGTATACGCGTACCGGCAAACCAAGCCTGTTTGCTGGGTATTTTGGTCGGGGAACAGGTAAAATTGGACCCCGACCCCATACACACATTTTGCAATGATTTTCACAAGAATATCCCCTTTGAAACTCATGGATAAAAAGTCCCAGCAACCTCACTGACCGGGAACAGGGAAAACGTAAAAAAGTGGTCGTTTTATTATTCAGCAGGCATTGTACAACTTGAAGGCAATATATACACACCCGCTCAGCTTATAATAGTACAATATAATATATATTTTATGTATAATGGTGCACTAGGGTTAATATAGAGATTTAGGAGAGAGAGAGAAAAAAAAAAAAGAAAGATGTATTTTAATACAAACCATTTTCCATTACTTCTAAGGGGTTATGTATAACCATTTAAGTTCTTACACTGTGCATCAGTGCGAGTATTTTCTGTCTTTATGATATTACCTTACATTCTATTTATAGGCGAGTGCACTGTAAGGGGTTACTTGGGAAGATTGCTACCGGTCTTGCAGCATTGTACAACATATACAACCCTTTGTCCCCGATTCCTGAGAAACTTTGTTTTACCGGGGACACACAGTAAAGGGCCCCCAGCAGGGGTTAACCTTTATTGGGGAGCTGGGGACCCTCTCACCGTCACAACCAGAGAATGCATTTGATAAATGAGCATGTGACTATAGGCTGATCTAAGGTACATACACTGGCGACACACTTTATTCGAGCACGGCTAGTCCCGCGAATTCGGGTATACTCGGGTGTATTCAGGTTTCTGATAGTTTTCTGCCAGAGTACATTGCGTTATTTTCCGGTCGGAATTTAAGCTTTTTATTCCGGCTGGTTACAATACTGCAATGCCGTCAAAATACACATGGTGGCGCTTGCGAGCTATTCTCTGTGAAGCCGTCCCCTATAATGAATTGTAATGCAGTATACTGTATACTGTATACTATATACTGTATATACTGTATAACAACAACCCCTGTAAGCCCTAACATACAGTACTGTACAGTACTGTACTGTACTGTATATGCACATACATAAATGATACTACTGTATGGGCGGCGGGGGCGAGATGTGTTTGCAGCAGAGAGAGATACGCTGCTCTCTCTCTGCGCAAACATCCGCACATTAAAAATTATTTGACATTTCACCCTTCCACCTGTGCTCCCCCATCTCTTTCTCTTGTTTCCATTCTGCTTACAATGCCATAACATATTTATTTTCTCTTCATTTTCATAATTTTGTTTTACTAGCAGGTTCTTGTTTGTGAGGGCAACAGTCCCGTCCTGGCCAGAAAGGTACAGCAGGTGAGGTTTTGAGCAGGGCCAAGTAGACACTAGAGACATTAAATTTGATTATACATAATGGTCCTTGGAAATCAACACTCACTGTGAAGGAAATCAAAGACCCCAAATGATTGTAAAGGAACCAATACAAGCGAAATATTTAAAATAACAAAATGGTCCCTTATCTGTTCATTGCCGTGTCTTTGTCAAGCTGTGCTGCCCGCAGACCAGATTAACCCCCCGTACTGAGGTGGAGAGTGAGTAGACAACGCACCCGCAGTAGTGAGGGCGTGCCCGGAATGTGGATTTGGTAGCGTGGCCAAGGCCAGGGTACAAGGGTTTAGCCAAAGTACTTGCCAGATCCGGGCGCAGAGAGTGAAGCGTAGTGATGTCCGTAGCCAAGGGTCGTGGGCAGGAGAGGTCCGAGTAGTAGAGGTCCGTGAGCCATGTTCGAGGGTTCCGAGAGGTAAGGAAGGTCAAGAGATTGCTGGGGTCGAGGAGCCAGAAAGGATAAGTAGACAAGCTGGTTCGGTAACGAGATCTGAAAGGTAAGAGGGAGCTGGGCATAGGATCCAAACAGCACGAAGCAAACAAAACTATGCAGAGCGATGTTGCAATGGAGCTACATGGATGATAAAGCCAGTGAGCCAATCAGAGGTGGAGGCAGGGCAGAGGTAAGCTGAGGAGCCTCCTGTGATAGGACAGGTGAAGATGAGTAGTATTGCTACAGCTGATAGGATGGAGGGCGTAAGCCAGGACCCAGAGTCAACCGGTGGGCGGAGTTAGCCACCGGGTGCAGTGAATAAATTAAACTATGCGGCGCGCGCCCTGTAAGTGGGGGCAGCGCGCACCTATTGACAGCAACGGTGTGTTAGAAAGCCGTGGGGGAATGAGGGGGTGACACGAGCCGTCCTCTGCTGCGAGGAGCAGGGGCGGAGGGACACGCGGCCGGACGGCAAGGTAAGGCAACGGCGTGTGCCCTGATTCCTTACAGTCTTCTTTAGACAATATTTTCCTTAGTATAGGACTTGTTGGTTATCTGCGCTATACAGTATCTGTACTTTTCTTCCTTCTTGTAAAATATATCTAATGACACCAGCTTCAATCCGACTACCATATTTGGCTTTCTTCTATTACATTTTGTAACATTGCTGACTGCAAACAGGATACGGACCCGCAGGGCAGAGATAGGGAGTAATACACCGACCATGGCCTGGGATCAAAGGCCCAGGATGCAAGGGTAGTTTGGTCCGGTTCCGAGGTCGAGGCAGGCAGCAGGCAAAGGGTTGTCAGGTCCGGTTCCGAGGTTCCGGTTCTGAGATGATTTCTAAAGGCAGTCCACGCAGTTGAAATACCTCCTTGGTGATGATGTCTGCCAGTTCCAGGGAGGAGGGAAGCTTTTTATGGGGAACACAAAAGAGCCTGTTTTGTGAAACGATCCACAATAACCAAAATCGTAGCCATGCCTTGAGAGGGGGAAAGTTCCACAATAAAGTCCATGGACAGGTGCATCCAAGGACTGGAGGGTATAGGCAGTGGCTGCAGAAGCCCACAAGCAAGTGTTCGAGGAACCTTAGTTAGGGCAAACACACTGCAGGCCGAGACGAAGTCCTGTACCTCAGTTTTTAATTCTGGCCACCAAAAGGTCCACTCCAGGAGCTCACTTGTTTTCCGAATCCCCGGGTGGCCTGCAAGCTTGGACTCATGTCCCCATCGAAGAACCTCCTGCCGAAGGAGGGGGGGAACGAAAAGTTTGGATGGGGGAATGGTTATTCCAGCGGGAGCCATGGTCTGGGCTTTTTGAATGTGATGAACAATCGAAATAGCAGACACAATCTTTGATGAAGGAATTATGGTGCCTTTGTCTGTCGAATCAGTGTCATCTGTGGAGAACTGGCGTGATAGGGCATCTCCCTTTACATTCTTAGAACCCAGCCGGTAGGAGATCACTATTTAAAGCGAGTGAAATAGAGTGCCCATCTAGCCTGGCAAGTGTTTAACCTGCGTGCCCCTCAAGATATTCCAAGTTTTTATGGTCCGTAAGAATCGTGACTGGTATGGCTGTTCCCTCAAGAAGGTGTCTCCATTCTTCCAGGGCAATTTTAATGGCTAGAAGTTCACGATTGCTCACATCGTAGTTGTGTTCTGCAGGAGAAAACTTCTTAGAGAAGAAGGAACACGGCTGTAACCGACCCTGAAACTCACTTCGACGATAAAGGGATGATGAGGATCGGGGTGTTTTAGGATGGGTGCAGAAGAGAAAAGTTTCTTGATCTTCAGAAAAGCTGCCTGAGCCTGCGGAGACCAGTTCATGTGATCTGCCTGTTTTTTTGTCATGGCTGTGATGGGTGCAACAATTTTGGAAATATCCTGAATGAATCCCCTGTAATAATTTGCGAAACCAAAGAATCTCTGAATGGCTTTTAATCCCTTAGGTACTGGCCAGTCCAGAACAGCAGCAACCTTGGCAGGATCCATTTCTAGGCCCTGGGCAGAGATGATGTATCCGAGAAAGGAAAAACGGGGTTTCTCAAATTCGCACTTCTCGAATTTAGCGAAGAGATTATTCTCCATGAGGCGTTTAAGAACCACCATCACCTGCTGATGATGTTTGTCCAGAGTTTTAGAATAGATGAGGATATTATCAAGCTATACGATAACTGAGGAGTCTAACATGTCTCTGAAAATCTCGTTCACGAAGAACTGGAACATTGTGGGTGCATTGCATAAGCCGCAATAAGTGATATAGAGAAGCGCAAAACTAAAACAAAATAAGCTTCTCTGTGCAGCTTTAAATAAACGATATCTAGAATATCGTGTAAAAGTGTTAGTGGAAAAATATAAAGTGCAATAGAGTGCTGGCACACAATGAACTTCTACTAAGATTGACCCAGTGAAAGTGGTGTGAAAGTGGTTAAGTGAACAAATCACTCACATATGTCTGCATAAAGATGATCTGATCACGCGTGACTCTCTCTTAAAAAAACAAAGAGTACAACATAGCATAATACAGTTTAATGCACAAATGATTAGATTCAAGGGGGATGGACGCACTCACATTCTACCGAAAAGTAAATCACAATGAGTGCTTAAAGGGCACACTCTCGCCACTCTGGGACAGCCTCTGGAACTGAAAGAGTCATGGTCCCCGTTTGCCGCCAGGATACTGCGATCCACGTTGTTGTGTGATCCACAGCCCCTGAGGAAGCCAAACTGGAAAAAAGGCGAAACACGTAGGGTTTTAGGCCCTCTGAAGACTCCATAGCTGGTGAGGAAGAGTCCAGTCCCTCGTGAGACACCGTACCCTGCTGCGCGCGCAGACGCGGAAGTGCTGACGGTCACCATTGAACAACGTGGATCGCAGTATCCTGGCAGCAAACGGGGACTTACACCTTGACTCTTTCAGTTCCAGAGGCAGTCCCAGAGTGGCAAGAGTGTGCCCTTAAAGCACTCATTGTGATTTACTTTTCGGGAGAGTGTGTCCATCACGCCTTGAATCTAATCATTTGTGCATTAAAACTGTATTATGCTTGTAAGAGACGTGTTCAGAGGTACATACACTGGCGACACACTTTATTCGAGCACGGCTAGTCCCGCGAATTCGGGTATACTCGGGTGTATTCAGGTTTCTGATAGTTTTCTGCCAGAGTACATTGCGTTATTTTCCGGTCGGAATTTAAGCTTTTTATTCCGGCTGGTTACAATACTGCAATGCCGTCAAAATACACATGGTGGCGCTTGCGAGCTATTCTCTGTGAAGCCGTCCCCTATAATGAATTGTAATGCAGTATACTGTATACTGTATACTATATACTGTATATACTGTATAACAACAACCCCTGTAAGCCCTAACATACAGTACTGTACAGTACTGTACTGTACTGTATATGCACATACATAAATGATACTACTGTATGGGCGGCGGGGGCGAGATGTGTTTGCAGCAGAGAGAGATACGCTGCTCTCTCTCTGCGCAAACATCCGCACATTAAAAATTATTTGAAATACATTTTTATTGATAGTGTAGATGTGCAGGGGGTCTGCGGAGCTGAACCGCGTTGGTTTTAGGTCTGGGGACCCCGTGCCCCCCGAGATACAGGCCCCTTTAGGGGGTGCCGGTATCCCTCTGCGTTTAAAGATCCCGATCACGTGACCGCGGCCTGTAAACCAAGCAGAGCAGAGGGATACCGGCACCCCCTAANNNAGGGGCCTGTATCTCGGGGGGCACGGGGTCCCCAGACCTGAAACCTGTGCGCTTCGCTCTGGAGACCCTCCTGCACATGTACACTATCAATAAAACACATACCATAACACGTATAAATAAACACTCGTCTTTACCTAAGCGTCTATGCGCTATGGTTAAAGAAGCATTATTTTAATAATATTGTAAAGTGAGCAGGGGGTTCCCTGAGCCAGAAATACGCTCAGGAACCCCCCCCCCCTGCTCCTGATCAATATTATTAAAAATACGGAAAATGCTGCGTCATTACCATAGCGGATAGCCGCTAAGGCAATGAAGGGGTTAACCCACCGTGCCCGCTTTATTGTGTGTATAGGGGATTGGTGAGGGGGGATTTTGGCCCTTGGTGTGAGTTTAGGACTTGCGGGAGGGGGGGGGTTGCGGGGTGCACTTAACCCCTTCACGACCGTAGCAGTTAATACCGCTACTGTCATGAGGGTTAAGCCCTCCCGCCTACACCACCCCCCCCCCCCCCCCGCAAGCCCTCCCCAACCATCGTTGGGGCGAATACCCCATTCACCCACCCTCCCGCCAACCCACAACAAAAAATACACACAGCAGCCGCCAAAAAATAAATAAATAAATGACAATAAATACATTTGAAATACATTTTTATGATAGTGTAGTGTGCAGGGGGTCTGCGGAGCTGAACCGCGTTGGTTTTAGGTCTGGGGACCCTGTGCCCCCCGAGATACAGGCCCCTTAGGGGGTGCGGTATTCTCTGCGTTTCAAGATCCGATCACGTGACCGCGGCCTGTAAACCAAGCAGAGCAGAGGGATCCGGCACCCCCTAAAGGGGCCTGTATCTGGGGGGCACGGGGTCCCAGACCTGAAACCTGTGCGTTCTGCTCTGGAGACCTCTGCACATGTACACTATCAATAAAACACATACAATATACAGTATAAATAAACACTGTTCTTTACCTTAGCGTCTATGTGCTATGGTAAAGAAGCTATTTTAATAAATTGTAAGTGAGCAGGGGGTCCCTGAGCCAGAATTAATGCTCAGGGAACCCCCCCCCCCCCTGCTCCTGATCATATTATTAAAAATACGGAAAATGCTGCGTCATTACCATAGCGGATAGCCGCTAAGGCAATGAAGGGGTTAAGGCATAATAAACAATTAATACATTCAATACATATTTTCACGTCTGTTGTTTAAAAACTCCCTGCCTTCTCTCTAATCTATGAAAACCCCCTCCCCTATCCTTTAAAACGCCCATGCCTCTCCTAACTATGTAAAACCCCCTCCCTATTCCGTGTTTAAACGCCCTGCCTTCTCTCTAACATGTAAAACCCCGACCCCCGGAGCTCCGTTTGCGATTTTTCTCCCCCGATCCAATCCGTACCTTTTTTTCTTTCCAAGCTTATTTAGACCGCGGGGCGAATAGTATGATCGCCTATAGTGCGGTTAGAAGGGAGGAGTGTATATGGAAACTGCTTTCGGAGTGTGTGGGGGGATGAGCGCTCGGGTGGGCCTCTGGGCGCCGCGAGCGGGCGCCGGCGCCGACCCCTACTTCTTCTTCCCTTTCTGTGGCTCTCTTTCTCTTCTTACGTCTCTTCTCCTTTTTTCATAAACACTCGTTCTTTACCTTAGCGTCTATGCGCTATGGTAAAGAAACATTATTTTAATAATATTGTAAAGTGAGCAGGGGGTTCCCTGAGCCAGAAATTAATGCTCAGGGAACCCCCCCCCTGCTCCTGATCAATATTATTAAAATACGGAAAATGCTGCTCATTACCTAAGCGGATAGCCGCTAAGGCATGAAGGGGTTAACCCACCGTGCCCGCTTTATTGTGTGTAGTGGGGATGGTGAGGGGGGATATTTGGCCCTTGGTGTGAGTTTAGGACTTGCGGGAGGGGGGGGGGTTGCGGGTGCACTAACCCCTTCACGACCGTAGCAGTTAATACCGCTACGTCATGAAGGTGTTAAGCCCTCCGCGCTCAACCACCCCCCCCCCCCCCGCAGCCCTCCCCAACCATCGTTGGGGCGAATACCCATTCACCCACCCTCCCGCAACCCACAACTAAAATACACACACAGCACCGCCAAAAAATAAATAAATAAATGACAATAAATACATTTGAAATACATTTTTTTGATAGTGTAGATGTGCGGGGGTCTGCGGAGCTGAACCGCGTTGGTTTTAGGTCGGGGACCCGTGCCCCCCAGATACAGGCCCCTTTAGGGGGTGCCGGTATCCTCTGCGTTTCAAGATCCCGATCACGTGATCGCGGCCTGTAAACCAAGCAGAGCAGAGGGATACCCGCACCCCCTAAAGGGGCCTGTATCTCGGGGGGCACGGGGTCCCCAGACCTGAAACCTGTGCGCTTCAGCTCCGGAGACCCCCTGCACATGTACACTGTGAATAAAACACACACATCATTAAAGAATCATTCTTTAGCTTAGCGGCTATGCGCTATGGTAAAGAAGCAGCATTTCTGTCTTTTTAATAATATTGTACAGTACAGTGAGCAGGGGGTTCCCTGAGACAGAAATCTAATTCCAGGGGACCCCCTGCTCCTGCACAATATTATTAAAAGTTCAGAAACGAGGCTTCATTAGCATAGCGTATAGCCGCTAAGGTAATGAAGGGGTTAAGGCATAATAACCAATAAATACATTCAATACACTACCCACTACCCATGGCAACCTCCGCTGCTGTACAGTAAAACAGAGAAAAAAAATAACACTTTCAAAGTAATGTCCCCTAACCCCTTAATCACCATAGCGGTTATTAACCGCTACAGTCATGAAGGGGTTAACCCACCCTCACCCACCCACCACTCGGGATGCCTACATACCCTCCCACACTAACCCCCCCCACCCGTGAGGCCT
>WSYH01002244.1:0-75766 GCA_036426205.1 Ascaphus truei | reverse complement strand
TGTTTTTTCATGTCTGTAATTGTTTGTTATGCTACGTGAGTTGGTTACCGGAGGTATGGTCTGGTCTAATGGAGGATGTTTTGGAAAAAGAAAAAAATTGGGTTAGGTACATTAAAGAAAGACAGCGGGTTGGTGACAATGTATGCAATGTCTACTGTAACCTAATAAAAACCCTTTTTGGGAAAAAACTAGAACATATACAAGAACAAAAATTATTATTATTTATTACTATAGGCTTTTTTACAATACATTTTCATAAAAAGGACAGACACTTATGTACATAGATTTTAATCAACATGAGCATTCTAACATTTTTCTTATGTTTTTACTGTACTTGGCTATTAAAGTGAAATTGTAAATATAATAAAGTTCCTTCTACAGTGTAAAGATTGTGACACACACACACACACACTGCAGCCCCCCCTCATACACACTATATATATATATATATAGATATATACACTGGCGACACACTTTATTCGAGCACGGCTAGTCCGCGAATTCGGGTATAACTCGGGTGTATTCAGGTTTCTGATAGTTTTCTGCCAGAGTACATTGCGTTATTTCCGGTCGGAATTTAAGCTTTTTATTCGGCTGGTTACAATACTGCAATGCCGTCAAAATACACATGTGGCGCTTGCGAGCTATTCTCTGTGAAGCCGTCCCCTATAATGAATTGTAATGCAGTATTACTGTATACTATACTGTATATACTGTATAACAACAACCCTGTAAGCCCTAACATACAGTACTGTACAGTACTGTACTGTACTGTATATGCACATACATAATGATATACTGTATGGGCGGCGGGGGGGCGAGATGTGTTTGCAGCAGAGAGAGATACGCTGCTCCTCTCTGCGCAAACATCCGCACATTAAAAATTATTTGAAAACATTTTATTGATAGTGTAGATGTGCAGGGGGTCTGCGGAGCTGAACCGCGTTGGTTTAGGTCTGGGGACCCCGTGCCCCCCGAGATACAGGCCCTTTAGGGGGTGCCGGTATCCCTCTGCGTTTTAAAGATCCCGATCACAGTGACCGCGGCCTGTAAACCAAGCAGAGCAGAGGGATACCGGCACCCCCTAAAGGGGCCTGTATCTCGGGGGCCAGGGGTCCCCAGACTGAAACCTGTTCGCTTTGCTCTGGAGACCCTCTGCACATGTACAATATAATAAAAACAATACAATATACAGTATAAATAAACACTCGTTTTTTACCTTAGCGTCTATGCGCTAGGTAAAGAAGCATTATTTTAATAATATTGTAAGTGAGCAGGGGGTTCCCTGAGCCAGAAATTAATGCTCGGGAACCCCCCCCCCCTGCTCCTGATAATATTATTAAAAATACGGAAAATGCTGCGTCATTACCATAGCAGGATAGCCGCTAAGGCAATGAAGGGGTTAAGGCATAATAAACAATTAATAAATTCAATACATATTTTTCACGTCTGTGTTAAAAATCCCTGCCTTCTCTCTATCTATGTAAAACCCTCCCCATCTCTTTTTAAAACGCCATGCCTCTCTCTAATATGTAAAAACCCCTCCCCTATTCTCGCTTTTAAAACGCCTGCTTCTCTCTAATCTATGTTAAAACCCCTCCCCCTATCCCCTATTGTGTGTGTGCGTTAAGCTTCCTGCAAGCTATGTAAAAAAAACCTCCCCCTATTGTGTGTGTGTTAAATCTGCCTGGCCTGTGTTCTGATTGCATGAGTGCTCTGCGTTAAAGGTCCGATCACGTGATCGCGGCCTGTAAACCAAGCAGAGCAGAGGGATACCGCACCCCCTAACAGGGGCCTGTATCTCGGGGGGCACGGGGTCCCCAGACCTGAAACCTGTGCGCTTCAGCTCCGGAGACCCCCTGCACATGTACACTGTGAATAAAACACACACATCATTAAAGAATCATTCTTTAGCTTAGCGGCTATGCGCTATGGTAAAGAAGCAGCATTTCTGTCTTTTTAATAATATTGTACAGTACAGTGAGCAGGGGGTTCCCTGAGACAGAAATCTAATCTCAGGGGACCCCCTGCTCCTGCACAATATTATTAAAAGTTCAGAAACGAGGCTTCATTAGCATAGCGTATAGCCGCTAAGGTAATGAAGGGGTTAAGGCATAATAACCAATAAATACATTCAATACACTACCCACTACCCATGGCAACCTCCGCTGCTGTACAGTAAAACAGAGAAAAAAAATAACACTTTCAAAGTAATGTCCCCTAACCCCTTAATCACCATAGCGGTTATTAACCGCTACAGTCATGAAGGGGTTAACCCACCCTCACCCACCCACCACTCGGGATGCCTACATACCCTCCCACACTAACCCCCCCCACCCGTGAGGCCTAACCACCCAGTCAGTACCCACAAGGGAGGCCTACCCACATACCGTTGGGGAAACACCCCACCCCCACCCCAGTACCCACAATAAAATCAGTACAATGACCCACAATAAACAGCATTCTATTTATTAAATACATTACCCACCCCCTGTGCCCCCCCCCCCATAAATACAAGATTTATTCTTTTACATTCAGGGTCCATAACGCAGCCCCACGCTAGTCCCCGGTGGGCTGGCAGGGCACCTGGACAGACCTACAGTTTACCAGCAGCATTCCACAGGTTCTGGAGGCCTGCTGGTGGATCCTGCCAGCACCATGGCGCCCAGGTGGTCTCCTTGGGTCACCGTGAGCCACAATTGGGTCCACACGGTAGGCCCAAGGATGTCTGGGAGCCCCGGGTCAAACCCACAGGTGTCTGCGGGGCCTCGGGTGGTTCCCATGGGGGTCTGGGGAACTCACGGGTGCTCACTACGGGTCCGCGGTGCCCCCACAGAAGTGGGACCACACATCATCATCCCCGCACCTACGGGTCGGAGGTGCCCCCACAGAAGTGGGACCACACATCGTCATGCCCGCAGACTACGGGTCCGCGGTGCCCCCACAGAAGTGGGACCACACATCATCATCCCCGCATGTGTCACCCGTGGAACCACCAGCCTGCTACCCTTTAGGATACCCGAGGATTCCCCGCGGGTGGTCTCCAGAGGTCCCACGCAAAACCACGGAAGTAACCCTGAATGTAAAAAAAATAAACCTGGCCTATACATTCAATACATACACCCTCCCCCCCAACACCTACAGTACAATAATGTGCAAAATAACTATTATCCAGATATGGATAATAGATTAATTGCCCATTATTAAAAACATTAACTAGCATATACAAATAAATAAAGTACTACTGACCTCATCAATACGAAGTGTCCGACGCCAGCGCCTTCCTTCTCTTGCCCACACAAAACATAGCCAAAACCAAGCCAATACATTGCAATTACATTCAGATATCAATTAACCCCTTAAACACCTTATCGGATAATAACCGCAAAGGTAATTAAGGGGTTAAGCCACACAGGCACGATACCCACCCTTCACCCATGAATTTGTACTGTGGCTTCATCATGCAACTATATATATATATACTGTATATACTGTATATACATACAGAGAGACAGAGAGAAAGAGAGAGAGAGAGAGAGAGAGAGATATACAGTATATATATATACACACGTTATATACACACCCATGATAAACCAATATACTGTACAGTACAAATAAATGTAGAAGGGTTATCAAAAGCACTGTCCTACAACCAAACTCTTCTCCATACATACACACTAAATTAAAATTAATTTCCTTTAATATTCATAACTGATCTCTCAATCTACTGTAAATCATCACTAAACCTCTGAAAAGCCATTTAAACAACTTACATTCCAATATAAATGATGCCTAAATATCTACTGTATGCACCATATACATTCTGCAAATTACTGTAATCAACCAAGTAAACAAAACTCAATTAGCAATCATTATTTACATCCCTAAACAATTCACACTAGATCCTGAACAATAAAATCATTAACAAATTCACGCCTAGAGCAGAACAATTAAGCCTTTGAAAAAATATAAGTACCGACAAAAATACAACCTTTACAGTACAACCAAGGCTATCTATCCCTGACCTTCCTCAAACACACAATACAATACCAAGGAATAATACATCTATCTAATTTTAAAATACTTTAAACTCACAAAATAATTAAAAACACATCCAATCCAGCTTTTAAAACATCATCATTTCTTACCCTGAATGTATACTGTACAGTATATCTCTCTAGACATATATATTGTACATACATACATACAGTGGCAAGAAATGATATACCACAAAAAAAAAAAAATACACATGTTAAAAAACCTTTTGACATAATTAACAAGTTAAATAAAATACAATTCTTTACTGTAGTTCACTTACCATTACTTGCCCCCACCGACTCCCGTTGCCCAGCTTACTCACGAACCAATCCACGATCAGGAACCCATAAAATAATAAACCATTGAAAATAATAAACATTAAACTAAAAATCCAAACCAATCCACGGGTCTTCTACTTGTAATACATCTTCATCTGTATTCTTCTTTCTTCTATCTCCTTCCGGGCGGGGCAGGGCGTGGTCTTCTTTCCATCATCGGCCACGCCCTTGTCTTTTTTCTTCTCCGGAGGTCCTTCCTCCGCGGCGTCTGGCTGCAAAATGAGACGACATAGGCTTTTAAAGACCTATGACGTCACATTTTGCGTCATGGTTCCCACGGTCCTGATTGGACCGTGAAAACCATGTGTTTTGGCCGATAATAAAAAAATGATGACGTCACTTAAAGGGAATGAAAGCACAGCCAATCAGAATGGCTTTGCTTCAATTGCCTTTAAGTTGACGTCATGAAAAGGCACATGGCCGTGCACACATGGTACTAGAGCCAATCAGAGCGTGGGAACTTTATCCCTACTCTGATTGGCTCTGGTATACCATGTGTCAGGGGCTTGGGGGAGAAAGGATGTGACTTCAATGAAAACCTGTCACGTGGTACGGTACCAATCAGAGCGTGGGACTTTATCCTTATTGACGATCCTTTCTCCCCCAAGCCCTGACACATGGTATACCAGAGCCAATCAGAGTAGGGATGGAGTTCCCACGCTCTGATTGGCTACTATACCATGTGATCATTTGATGTCATCATTTTTTTTCGTCTGCCAAAACACATGGTTTTCACGGTCCAATCAGGACCGTGGGAACCATGACGCAAAATGTGACGTCATAGGCCTTTAAAAGCCTATGTCGTCTCATTTTGAAGCCAGACGCCGCGGAGGAAGGACCTCCGGGAAAGAAAGAAGACCAGGGCGTGGCCGCAGACGGGGAGAAAACCATCTTATTTAGCCACCTTTCAATGTCTGTTAGCAGCATTCACATTTACACCTTGTCAGGTACTCTTTAGAACCGACATGTCTTATTAGACTTTGCACTGTCTCTCAGGGTACTCCCTGTATTGAGGGTATATCAAGTTTGCACTTCACAGGGGATCCATGCCTTGTTTTAAATTTTCTGTGCTTTAATTTTATTTTATGTTCTGTAACTTTTTCAATAAACATTGTGGTTTTGTACTGTCAGGCATACCAGAGTGCTTTCATTGGGGCTCTTTTCTCCCTCTGTCCTGGGACCTCTTCTCTTTTCTCTGTACACACTCTCTCTAGGTGACCTTATAACATCTTTTGGGTTTAATTATCACCTCAACCCACAATGTTTCTTAATTAAAAGTCTACAAATGTTTCATCCAATTGGTGCTTGAAACAAGGAGTACAAGTTGAAACATTTTGTGACCTTGAAAAGGAAAGACACAAAATAGTTAGCATTTGAACGGTTTCATTCTTATGAGCAAAGAACATAGCACTGCACACATCATTTCTGATAATCTGCAATGGCTGATGATTTATTTAAAAATATGCATCCACACAAGGGGTACAAACTCATGATTGCAGAAGCGATAGTGTCAGTTGCGGGCCAGAAAGCCAACGTGGGACAAATCTATGATTTGATTAGAGCAAAGTATCCTTATTACGCAGAACCTGGGCATGCGCGAAATTTTAAATCCTCAGTAAGATTCACTTTATCAACTAATGACTGTTTTGAACGTGTGCAGGATAAGCTACAAGACAGGTATGGTTTTTGGAAGATTGCTAAGGAAAAACAATTCACCGTGGAAGACGGCACACATATTGTGCTAAATGGCATATTTATTCCTAATGCCAATAGCAATGGATCCGCTACTACTGTTCCGTATGAATCGATACCTGCTGCAATATCTGCACCCTCCATTCCTGAAACACACATTCTACAAGAACATAACTACTATGATTATGTACCAAGCCTTTCTGCTGAAAATGCATTCGAATGGGTACCCGAAGAAATGAACCTACCTCCGGACCAATTGTTTGAAGAAAGCTGTGGCGATTCCTATGAGCGCTTCATGGAGGAGATGTGTGTCATACAGGATTCAGCGTTTGGGTCAAGCGTGGATGCAAATGCCTTGGTTTTCTGGAGCGACCAGTTGCAGGCAGACAAAGTGTTACTTCTACAAGAATGGTAAATATAACAATCGTTGTGCGTTGACTCAGCGTTAAAAGTTTTTTTTTTTCTAACCACCATTTTGACTTTAAATGCGTGGATACAGCGTAACATTGCAGACTGCATAACATGTAGCGATCATAAACACATTGTTTCCTATTACAATATAGTAGAACCTGAAAGAGTAGTACACATTGCTCACGGAATAAATATACGTACTTTCCTATCCCTTTAAACATATTAGCAACATGTTACCATAACTCTAACACACACCTGTTTTGTTATCATGCAACATCTACAAAAATAAAAACCGGGTCGACCACGTATGACGTGGGACCCTTGTCATGTGCCAAGGCGTCCTTAAAAAGGATTACGGATGTAAGTCCCGCCCCCAAGCGACGTGCGCGCATCAAAGCCTATTGGCTGTGTTGTTTTGTTATAGTTACGGTAACTGCATGTAATGCGTGTGCCTCAGTGTTTGTGGGCGTACACTGGGCGTTAGCCGAATGTTAATTGAGTGGGAGGAGTGTTTGCGTGCGCTTCACGCTGGCTTAACATGACGTCACACGTATTGCAATTGCGCATTGTGTTATCGGCCGTGCTTTCTGTCCACACACGTCTGTTTAAAAAGAATACAGATGTACTCGTTTAGAACGAATGTAGTTTCGCCTTCATTGTATTTGAAATAAATATTTTATGGTTAATGGTATTTTCAACATGTATTGAACGCACAACGTACGCATTGTTTTGCGCATGCGCTAACAGTTAGTCGACCCAAGCGTGAAGTGCGTGCGCACACTAAGATGTGCGCGCACATTTTTCAGTATACAGGCAACGTTAACTTCATATACATAGTTATGCCTGCTACTAATTTAATGAACGATTACATAATAATGTACACTTGTACTTCTAACATATAAGTGACTGACGTGTGTATCTACACAATCATATAGAGCTGTGTAACGCGTTGTCACGGATACATATATAGTAAGGTGCCATCTTTGAACATCATGTGTTTGCTGTATTTCAGAGATGTCGGGGAAGATACAATCGGATCAATGTATGATTTCAGAAGAGTCTACCTTTATATGAGATGATTGTGAGGAGGAGCCACCGACTACTATACTACATATGGAACTAATTTTATATTGCTTGCAGCGCTTATTAACAAACAATTAAAAATGTGATACCCTTATGCCTATATTGCATAAGCACTTAATTAACATAATGATGTTGCAAAAGAGTGCCGCTAGAAATTTTCTTGAGTGTTCTTTAATTACTACTAACATTTTATGGCATGGTGTGTTTTATATATAACAACCATTCCCACTCTGCTAACACATTTGTGTATTCTATTGTGTAATGGAACGTATGACTGTCGAAACTATGTAACAATAATAATAATAATAATATGAGCATGTTCTTGTATAGCGCTGCTAGTTGTACGCAGCGGTTTACAGACACATTTTTCAGGCTGAGGTCCCTGGCCCGTGGAGCTTCTCCCAATGTAAAGGACACTTACAATCAACTAGCCATTTCTTGTTAAAAATCTCTTGTTACATGGTTATGTTGATAAAATGGTTTGGGACTGTAGCAAATAATGTTATTGGCAAGATGTTGTGGTCCCCTACAATGCATGATGTTCTGAATATTACATCAACATCATGTAATGAAGTACGTTTCTGTGTATATTTCATTTACCTAACTAACTATAGTTTACTGTGTTTATTAAACGTTCTAAACATAAATAGTACAGTCAATAAGATGATATAAGCTACCATAATAAACCTGCTGTTATCATTTGTCGGTGTTATACATGGATCATACACAAATTGATACAGACACAAACACTTGTCTTAAAAAGTGTGCCTATGCTAATGTGCACGTGATTGACGTTTATATTTTGAGAATACTTGATAATTATCATCATGATAATGATGAAGTGACATGAATGACATTCAAAATATATTACCAACATTGTCATTGTGGGAAATTAGAAATGCAAAATTACAGTAACATTTTTGACACAATTGTGTTTTTTTTTACACTTTGACACTTGTTACATGTAGGTCACATCAACACACGTGTGACTTATACATACACATGTCACAAATTTAAATTAATGTTGACTATTAATTTCTAGCATTAATAATCACCTACATTGCTAAATATAAGATGTAGTACGCATTGTTGTGATTACAGGCATTCATGCATGGAGTGTTATGATCAGTCAATTGCATCCGTGATGGATGAGCTCCCGTAAGTAAACAAATAAGTACAGTTATCCCCTTCTCTCCAAACACCTCTATATTACATTAATGGAATTTATAAGGGAACATACATTAAATGTGATGAAATGGGAGTAATCAATTTCTAATACAATGCACATGAAACCTCAATAGTAGCTAAATGCATGTACATGATACAGAAAGTACATGTATGTTACATTTTTGTTTTAACCAATATGTTGGGTTTTTACTTCAAATAATTATAGGAAGATTGAGGTAGGCACATCTTATGACAGATGTCAGCAAATATACATACCATGATCAGTCATACTGGAGATATACCTATAATGCAATGGAACAATATATAAATTGCAAACATTGACATGCCATCTTCAGTACCGTAAGCAACACAGCAAAGTATGTATTTGGTGTTAAATGTGCAACACCATGTATATTTAATCACATTCAAAATGTAAACCAGCCTGGTGTACACATCATATGGATGTACATGTTACACTGCAACAATAACATTGTATGTAAGCATACTGCAAGAATGAATGACTATGGCCATACTATGTGTATTGTGTTTGCATAAGGAACAACACAATGCTAAAATATGACTGATTTGTTACCCCAGTTGTATTCACATACACACAACTAATGTACAATTGAAGAGGGATTATATAACCTGTGCAACAATAACATACCGGTGCCACATCCCTTTGTGCACACAGCAGAGAAAAGAAAGGTGTGCAACCCATATTCATCTGTGTCCTAACAGAAGGTTATATAAAAAAACATTATTGTTAATATAACATAATTAATCTATAAAAGTAGTACTAGGAACATATATGTTTTTACTTACAAGAAAAAAAGGAATTTATGAGATTCTGGCGTGTCTGGCCACCACTGGCTGTTTGTTCATTTTCAGCAGCTACATGGGTGGGATGCTCGTCTACCAAAGGCTCAGCTCAGTACATTGTGTCTGAGTGCAACATTGTGCAAAATGCAACAGGCAAAGATAATATCAGACACTTTTTGAGGCTTGTATAGAAGAGCCCCACCAGTTCTGTCGAGACACCTAAATCTGGTCTTGAGTAGGCCAAATGTCCTCTCTATTAACAGATCTTGTAGATATATGGGCTGCATTGTACCTCTCCTCTGCTTCAGTTTGAGGGTTTAGCACCGGAGTCAAGAGCCACGGCCTAATTCCGTATCCTGAGTCACCTATAATGAATGGAGCACACCAAAGCTGACATTAGTGATCAAATTGTACAATGCCAACATTCCTAAATAAAAATGTGTTTTGTGTTATAACATGTAAATGTGTACTCACCCAGCAGCCAACCATGTTCAAAATGTCCCTCTTCGAACGCATGGAAGACTGAAGAGTTCCTCAGGATAGAGGAATCGTGACTGGAACCAGGAAATTTGGGTACCACATGCATTATCCGCATCGTCGCATCACATACCACCTGTACATTGAGTGAATGGTAGTGCTTACGATTGCGGTACACATGCTCACTCTGACTAGGTGCAATCAAAGCAACATGTGTGCAATCGATTGCACCCAGCACACATGGTATCCCTGCTATATTATAAAAGCCAGTCCTGACTTCCAGCCACTCTGTCGCCTCTGTAGGAAAATGAATATAATTCCTAGCGCGTCTATTGAGTGCATAGAGAAACTGGGTCAAGGCCCGCGAGAATGTAGATTGCGAGACCCCGCCCACTATGCCCACAGTTGTCTGGAATGATGCGGAAGCAAGATAATGTAATGAGCACAGCATTTTAACAAGCCCAGGGACTGCACGACCTCTGGCTGTCAAAAAATCTAAATCTCCCCTTATCTCCTCATAAAGAGATAAGATTGCTGCTGAACTCAAATGATAGCGACTTACTATCTCCTCCTCACTCATCCCATCTAACAGGGTTCTCTCCCTGTACACACGCGGACGAGGCACAACTTGTCTCCTCTGTCTTCTCCTCTGATCTCTTGTCCCTCTACCTCTCCCTCGGCCTGTCCCTCTCCCTGTCCCTGCTGTATCCGCGTGCCTGTCCCTGTCACTGTCCCTGGGTCTGTCCCTCCCTTGCCCTATGTCATTCTCTTGATCAGCAAGCATGTCATGGAAAAGAATGTTCCTCCGTCTCCTAAACAATCGCAACATTTTGAAATGAGTAGCTGTGAATGAGCAGGTAATGGGCGTCCTTTAAATAGGTATGTGATGATGTCAGGTGACATAGTAAAATGCAAGGTGTTACATTAACATAATAAAGTACTTCTGTGCCAAGCTGTCTGCAGTTGATCTTAGAAGTATTTGTTCTGTGTATTCTGCAGGGAATCATGATATTTGACAATGTTGTCACGTGAAGCTTTGTACAAACATTGCTTGAAAATAAATAGTTTAATGTGCAATGCATGTAACACTTCTGAACGCAACAGTCAGTCATGTAATTAGACAAAAAGCCTGAGATTGACGTGGGAAAAGTTTGCTGTAACATGTGTAATTAGCCATGTTATTGTCACATGTTGACAACAATGAATTCTCGTGTGCATATGCATGCATTTATGTAATGAGGATAGTTGCTATACAATCAGTGTGAAAGGTGTCACAATGATTAATTACTGTACATGTGTGTACAAGTGAGGTTGAAGTGCTTGTAATGCAACGTTTACAATGTAAACATGCAATGTGATTGAGTGTCCAATAAGTGACGTCATGAAAAAAGGGAGGACCCAAACTAGATGTAAACATGAGAAGAAAGATGTACATGAACGTTTAAAGATGCGTCACACATTACAAGCATTGTGTAATGTAAAGCAACATGAATATACGGTGTATGTGTGACATGTGTGACATGTGTAACATCATCTAAATAATTGTCGCTGAGTTCAGTAAAATGTGTGATATGATGTGAGGTTCTCCTTTAAGAGTTGAGTATAGTATTTTCCCTTGACACATCATCACATGATGAGTAATGTGACACGCAAATGATGAAAACATGTAAAAGTACAATGTTATGCAAATAATACACGTCAGCTGTGACACAATGCAGGGAATGCCCCCCACACTGTAATGCAAATCACCTTTGTATTGTGAGCAATGAAACGTAAACAGTACTATACTGTGAAAACGTCCCCGCTCCATTGACTCCATTGATGTACAGAAGAGTTTTTTTTCTAAGTGCCGTTCCGGCAACCTTAGCGATCGTTCTCCCCTCCAACTTGCCAACTTTAGTTGGCAGGAGAAATTGGCCATAAAATCTCAATTTCGTAGTGCCTATCAGCCCCGATAAGCTGATTTTGGTACTTGAATCCAGCCGATTTAAAAAAGTGGCGATCAGTGCCGAAAACAGGCTTATCGGCAGCCGACTGGCCATAACAAAATTATCGGCTACGAAACCTGCCGAAATCAAGCACTTATCGGCGCTTACTGAATCTCAAACCCAATTTTGGCTATAAAATGCCGAAAAAATCCTTATCAACGCTTACTGCATGAGGCCCATAGTTGCATGATGAAGCCACTGTACAAATTCATGGGTGAGGGTGGGTATCGGGCCTGTGTGTCTTAACCCCTTAATCACCTTTGCGGTTATTATCTGATCAGGTGTTTAAGGGGTTAATTGATATCTGAATGTAATTGCAATGTATTGGCTTTTGATTTATGTTTAATTGGTTGATTCATTTGCAGAATGTATATGGTGCATAGATTTTATGCATCATATATATTGGAATGTGAGTTTTTTCATTGGTTTGTGATGATATACAGTAGATTGTGAGATCAGTTAGGATTTTTAAAGGAAATTGATTTTAATGTAGTGTCTGTATGGAGAAGTGTTTGGTTGTAGGACAGTGCTTTTGATAACCCTTCTACATTTATTTGTACTGTATATTGGTTTATCATGGGTGTGTACAGGTATATAACGTGTGTATATCTATATATATATATATATATACTGTATATATCTCTATCTCTCTCTTTCTCTCTGTCTCTCTGTATGTATATATATACAGTATATATATATATATATATATAGTTGCATGATGAAGCCACAGTACAAATTCATGGGTGAAGGGTGGGTATCGTGCCTGTGTGGCTTAACCCCTTAATTACCTTTGCGGTTATTATCCGATAAGGTGTTTAAGGGGTTAATTGATATCTGAATGTACTTGCAATGTATTGGCTTGGTATTGGCTATGTCTTGTGTGGGCAAGAGATGGAAGGAAGGCGCTGGCGACGGACACTTCGTATTGATGAGGTCAGTAGTACTTTATTTATTTGTATATGCTAGTTAATGTTTTTAATAATGGGCAATTAATCTATTATCCATATCTGGATAATAGTTATTTTGCACATTATTGTACTGTAGGTGTTTGGGGGGAGGGTGTATGTATTGAATGTATAGGCCAGGCTTATTTTTTTTACTTTCAGGGTTACTTCCGTGGTTTTTGCGTGGGACCTCTGGAGACCACCTCGAGTATTCTCGGGTATCCCAAGGGTATCAGGCTGGTGGTTCCACGGGTGACACATGCGGGGATGATGATGTGTGGTCCCACTTCTGTGGGGGCACCGCGGACCCGTAGTCTGCGGGGATGACGATGTGTGGTCCCACTTCTGTGGGGGCACCACCGACCCGTAGGTGCGGGGATGAAGATGTGTGGTCCCACTTCTGTGGGGGCACCGTGGACCCGTAGTGAGCACCCGTGAGTTCCCCAGACCCCCGAGGGAACCACCTGAGGCCCCGCAGATACCTGTGGGTTTGACCCGGGGCTCCCAGACATCCTTGGGCCTACCGTGGGGACCCAATTGTGGCCCACAGTGACCCAAGGAGACCACCTGGGGGCCATGGTGCTGGCAGGATCCACCAGCAGGCCTCCAGAACCTGTGTAAAAAGGGCTGCTGGTAAACTGTAGGTCTGTCCAGGTGCCCTGCCAGCCCACCGGGGACTAGCGTGGGGCTGCGTTATGAACCCTGTATGTAAAAGAATAAATCTTGTATTTATGGGGGGGCACAGGGGGTGGGTAATGTATTTAATAAATATAATGCTGTTTATTGTGGGTCATTGTACTGTTTTTATTGTGGGTACTGGGGGTGGGGTGTTTCCCCAACGGTATGTGGGTAGGCCTCCCTTGTGGGTACTGACTGGGTGGTTAGGCCTCACGGGGTGGGGGGTTAGTGTGGGAGGGTATGTAGGCATCCCGAGTGGTGGGTGAGGGTGGGTTAACCCCTTCATGACTGTAGCGGTTAATAACCGCTATGGTGATTAAGGGGTTAGGGGACATTACTTTGTATGTTTTAATTTTTGTGTCTGTTTTGCAGAAGCGGAGGGGCCATGGCCAGGATGGTGGGGGGGTAACGGTATGTGGGTAGGGGGTGAGGGTGGTTAGACCTCACAGTATGCACATTGGGTCCCCCCCCCTCCCCACATTTACATACACTGCACTGACATCAATGCAGGGAGGGAGATTTACTGGTAACAGAAACATCTCTCTGCCTTCAGTGTAATCTGTTTAAAGCCCCCTCCCCCCTAATGTGTGTTTCTGTAAAATCTCTCTCCCTTCAGTGTAATCTGTTTAACAGAAACATTAGGGGGGAGGGGGGCGTTAATAGTCCTTTACATCTCTCTCTTCCCTTCAGTGTAATCTGATGGTTAAGCGAAACAATTAGGTGGGAGTGGGGCTTTAGGCCTTTAAAATCTCTCCAATCTCCTTCGCATGGTGTAATTCTGAATAATTACTAGAAACATTAGGGGGAGGTGACAATTTAAACAGATTAGCAACCGAAAACGGGGGGGACCTGGAGATCACGAGGGATAATACTGTATAATGTTCCATCAATGAGGTTGGTTTTAGTGGCAAGCTGTATAGTAGAACGATATCAGGTTTTTATAACGGAATTATAATAAAAAGAAGCAAATGTACTACCTAAATGGATATTACGTAAGGGTGGTTAGCTTTGGTGTAATTAATTGTGTTTTCGTGTTGGATAGCTTACAGTAATTAGTTGGATTTTGTTTACTTGATTGGTTAAAATAGTTGGACTTGGATTTGGAACTATTGTTTACTTAATACTGTGAGAGGGGACTTAGCAATTATAAATTAGTTAAATAACATTCATATTTGCAGACACGTGTATATGGTGCATAGCATGTGATTATATCCTTTATGACACTGATCAATGCAATGTACTATATTGATTGGAATGTTAGTCTTTTATATTGTAAAACAGTTAGGATTATTAATGATTATTATTTTTTCGTCTGTAATAAAGAGAAGTCGTTATTTGTAGGACGTATAGAGTTTTGATACATTCTCTAGTATTTGTGTATATATGGTTTCACTCATCTTTTATGAGATATATAATGAGTATACAATGTATATTATCTAGTATCTATATGTATATAATATATAGATCTATCTATAATATATATATATAGTATAATATCATATATATATATATAATACCACATTAAAATATAGGAATATATTCATTATGTAGTACGAAGTGTCTCAAAGAATACTACCCAGGTATGTCCTGTATATAGATAAACAAGGGATTGATTGATTAATATATAAATAGAACTGTATAAAATAATAGAGCCAGTACTCTTATATCAAACAAAAAATCACCAATATACAGTGAATATATTTTAAATCTGGCTTACATGTATTGGTAATAACTATTTATTTCAACTTTAAGTTTATTAATTGTGGGTCGTGACTGTGACGTTAATACGAGTTAATTGTTTTTTATATGGGGTGAGGGGTGGTTTGGCCCCCACGGTTTTATTGTGGGTGTGACTTTGTAGGACTTGGCAGACCAGCAGCCCAAGATTAATAAAATAAATCTAAACATATAAAATAAATAAATGAATAAGACTAAGTGAGAAAAATACATTTAAAATACCAATTTTTTTTACCTAGGTGTCAGAGTGTTGGCAGAGGGTCTCACGAGATAACCGGCACAGGTTTCAGGTCTGGGACACGCCCCTGCTCGCACCCACAGAATACAGAGTGCCCCCTGTAGGGGGTGCCGTACCTCTGCTCTGCTTGGTGTTTACAGGCCGCGATCTCGGGTGGTCTGAGCCCATTTAACCCAAGCAGGATGGTGATACCGGCAGCCCCTATATGGTACCTGATATCTCTGTGGAGCAGTGGGGGTTCCCCAGACGGTTGACCCAACGCGGTTCAAACTTCACGGAACCCCGCTGCACGTACACTATCCAAATAAAAATGTTAATTATAAAACATGTGGATTTATTGAACATTGTGATTTATGAATATAGATATATTAATAATTTAAATTTTTTGGAAAAAAACGGCTGCAATGTGTGTGTGATGAAAGTTGGTATTTTGGGGAATAAGGTTGTGTAGCGGGGAGGTGGGAATGACGTTAGAGGGTCGTGGATTAGCCCCACGGGATGGTTGTTTCGGGAAAGTGCTTGACGGGAGGGAGTACGTGAGGGGCATTAGACCCACTTCATCGACCGTATAAAAGCGGTATTAACTGCTAACTAGTACGTGAAGGTGGTTAAGATAAAGCACCGCGGAACAAACCCGCAAACCGCATACCCAGAACTCTCACACGTCAAGGGCCAAATGAGGAACGCCCCCTGGCCGGCATGCCGCACTACACATCCAATAAGCGGGCACGGTGGGATTCACCTCCTGTCATAGGCAGCATTATCGGCTATCCGCTATGGATAATGGAAGACTGCAAAGGCAATTTCTGTATTTTTAATAAAATATGGGACAGGGCAGAGCAAGGAGGGTGTCCCGAGCATTAATTTCTGGGACTCATGGAACCACGCCTGAGCTCACTTGGTACCATATTATTAAAATACAGAAATGCTGCTTCTTTACCATAGCGCATAGCCGCTAAGGTAAAGAACGAGTGTTTATTTATACTGTATACTGTATGTGTTTTATTGATACTGTACATGTGCAGAGGGTCTCCAGAGCAGAACCGCACTGGTTTCAGGTCTGGGGACCCCCTGCTCCCCCAGACACAGGCCCCTTTAGGGGGTGCCGGTATCCCTCTGCTCTGCTTGGTTTACAGGTCGCGATCACGTGATCGGGACCTTTAAACCAAGCAGAGGGATACCGGCACCTCATAAAGGGGGCTGTATCTCGGGGAGCAGGGGGTCCCTAGACCTGAAACCAACACGGTTCATCTCCGGAGACCCCCTGCACATCTACACTATCAATAAAAATGTATTTAAAATAATTTTTAATGTGCCGATGTTTGCGCAGAGAGAGAGCAGCGAATCTCTCTCTGCTGCAAACACATCTCGCCCCCGCCGCCCATACAGTAGTATCATTTATGTATGTGCATATACAGTACTGTATGTGTACAGTACTGTATGTTAGGGCTTATAGGGGTTGTTGTTATACAGTATATATATACTGTGTATATACAGTACTGTATATATATATACTGCATTACAATTCATGAATTTATGCCATCTGGTGGACACGCGAAGCATTGCAGCCTATTAAATCCTGATCATTATCATTTAACAGATCAGGCCCCCGTCAGCCAGGCATGAACCGTGGCTGGGAAGGCAAACGCAACGGGGCTTGTCGGAGGTGAGGAGAGGCGCATTCCAGGTATCTGCCAGGTACAAACTGGGCATTTGCTCGAATAAAGTGTGTCGATGCTGTATATGCGGATGCTAAGACAGTAGTAACCATATTAATACAATAATTTATTTCTAGGTATAAATTATCTCCCTATGAGACACTTATGGGATGACTTATGACTATCAGTATCTCAAAGGAACGAATTAAGGACCATGTTATTGGTAATAAAACAACTAATAAGTATTGCATGCAACTAATATATTTTTTGAGTCTCTCTAGGCACAGGTCAAAGCTGAAAGTGCATAAAGTGAGGAAAAAAAGTGCGCAACTATTGTTAATGGTGATGTAGTGAAAAAATATAAATAAATACGTGACCTTAATAGTAATTAGCGTCTGCAGCTGCGATGGAAGGGGGGGCTCAGGAACCCACTAGAGCTAACAGAAAAAAACACAAAAAACACAGCGCACGACGCTCATAGTGCATTAAGTCTCGGGCCGGTGGGTGTTTCCCCAACGGTACTGTGGGTTCGGTCCCTGTGGGTACTGACTGGGTGGTTAGGGCTCACGGGGGGGGGTTGGGGGAGTGGTGAGGAGGGAAAATTAGAGGGGCACGAGTCTGTAGGGTTGTTCCTTAGTACTTAGCGGTTAATAACCGCTATTGGTGTAATTGACGGGTTAGCGGTGACATGACTTTGTTGTTTACATTTTGTGTCTTGTTATCGAAGAAGCGGAGGTGGCCATGGGCCAGGATGGGGGGGGGGGTTTTGGTATAACGGTATGTGGGTAGGGGGGAGGGTGGTTTTAGACCGTCAAAGTATGCACATTGGGTCCCCCCCCTCCCACATTTTACATATCACTGCACTGCAGCAAGGAAGGAGGGAGATTTAGGTAACAGAAACAGTCTCTCTGCTATCAGTGTTAATCTGTTTAAAGCCCCTCCCCCCTAAGTGTGTGTTCTATGTAAAATCTCTCTACACCTTCAGTGTAATCTGTTTAACGAAACATTAGGGGGAGAGAGGATTTAGGCCTATTAACATCTCTCTGCTTCAGTGTAATCTGTTTATAACAGAAACATTATGGGGGGTGGAGGGGGAGGCTTAGGCCTAGTTACATCTATCTGCCTTCAGATGTTAATCTGTTTAACAGAAACAAGTGTAGGGGGTAGGTGGGATCTTAAACAGATACACTTGAGAGGCAGGGAGAGACAGGGATGCTACTGTATTGATTCATCAGTACATTGCATGCTGTGTTAATAATGTTAAGGTTTTTTACAATTAGATAGATGTAATCCTGGATTGTAAGGGTTAGCTTTGGTTTTTAAATTGTGTGTTCTGGTTGGATATTACAGTATATATGGATTTTGTTTACTGATTGGTTAAAAATAGTTGACTTGTTGGAAGTGTTTGTATTACTGGTAGAGTAGTTTGCAATTATATGTTAACATTCATTTGCCAGAAGTATTCTGGTTGAGCATATGATTTTATGCATCATTTATACAATGTAATGCAATCGTAACTGTGTGGATTGGAATTAAGGTTATTGTTTATATTGTAAAATCAGTTAGGATTATTAAATGGTTATATTATTGTCTGTATAGAGAAGGCGTGTATGTGTAGGACAGATGATTTGGATAACCATTCTACATGTACTTGTAGATGGGTCATATCGGTGTGGTAAATACTAATATCATATCGGTATCGTATTCTACTTAGACTCTAGAGAGAATATATATATAATATATATATATGATATAGATATAATATATATATATATAGTAATATGTGTGTGTATCCAGAATAATATTATACACAGTTATATATGGTATATGTATAGGTGTTTATATAGTAGATTACTTTAAGTAACTATCAGTATTTACAGTTATATTATTTCTCTTCATGTATTTATTAATTATTTAGATCTATATTATTGTGGGGCCTCAGTGCTTGAATTTTTTTTATGTGGGTGGTGAGAGGGGTGTTTGGCCCCCTTGGTGTGAGTTTAGACTTGCAGCAGCAGCACAATTAATAAGAATCTAAATAAATAAATAAATAAATGAATATAAAAAATACATTTAAATAATTTCTATTGATAGTGTAGATGTGCAGAGGGTCTCCAGAGCAGAACCGCACTGGTTTCAGGTCTGGGGACCCCCTGCATCCCGAGATACAGGCCCCTTTAGGGGGTGCCGGTATCCTTCTGCTCTGCTTGGTTTACAGGCCGCTGATCACGTGATCTCGGCCCTTTAAACCAAGCAGAGGGATACCGGCACCCCATAAAGGGGCGTGTATTCGGGGGGAGCAGGGGGTACCCAGACCTGAAACCAAAGCGGGGTTCAGCTCCGAGACCCACTGCATCAGGTACACTCAATAAACAATGTATGTCAAATGGATTTATTTAGTTATGATTGATTTAGATTTTGATTTTTTTTGGGAGATGATGTTTGTGTGTATTTTTTTTATTGTGGGGGATCTAGCGGGCTGTGCGTTCCATCAGTGCCTGGCCTGGGTTTCAGCCCCCACCGCACCGGGCTGAGTTTGGGCGGGAGGGGCGGCCGAGGGACGGGGGAAACGTGCGGTGGTGGAAGCGGGTTGTTGTTTGTGTAGCAGGAAGGGCTTAACCCCTTAATGACCGTAGGGGTATTAAAGATGCTACGGTCTGTGAAGGGTAAGGTGTTAAGAGCACCGCAACCCCCCGCAAGTCCTAACACTCACACCATCACGCGGCCCAATACCTCCCCAACCCATCCCACTCGCACAATAGTTAAAGCGGCACGGTGGGTGGTGTTACCCCTCATGCCTTTAGCGGCTATCGATATGGTGTAATGAAGCAGCATTTCTGTATTTTTCATAATATGAGAGGGCAGGGGGGGTCCCTGAGCATTAATTTTGGTCAGGGAACCCCCTTCCGCTCTAACGTACAATATTATTAAAACTACTAGAAAATGCTGTCTGTTACCATAGCGCATAGCCGCTAGAGGTAAAGAAAGATGTTTTTTATATGTATTTTTTTACTGTATGTGTTTATTGATACTTTAACATGTGCGAGGGTCTCCAGGCGAACCCAATAGTTTCAGGTTGGGGACCCCCTGCCACACAGAGATAACAGGCAATTTGAAGGATGGCGAGGTGATACTTGTTGCATTGGTTGAAAGCCACGCAGAGTCACCGTGAGTATGTCGGCGACATTTAACAAGCCAGAGTGTGATATCCGGCACCCCCTAAAGGGGCTGATCTCGGGGAGCAGGGGTCCCCAGACCTGAAATCCACACGCGCGGTTCAGCTCCGGAGGACCCCTGACATCTACACATCAAGTAAAATGATATTAAAATAATTTTTAATGTTTGCGGAGTTTTTGCGCGTTCAGAGATGAGAGCCCAGCGGTATGTCGTTTGCGCAGAGAGAGAGCAGCGGATCTCTCTCTGCTTCAAACACATCTCGCCCCCGCCGCCCATACAGTAGTATCATTTATGTATGTGCATATACAGTACTGTGTGTGTACAGTACTGTATGTTAGGGCTTATAGGGGTTGTTGTTATACAGTATATATATATATATATATATATACTGTGTATATACAGTACTGTATATATATATATACTGCATTACAATTCATGAATTTATGCCATCTGGTGGACACGCGAAGCATTGCAGCCTATTAAATCCTGATCATTATCATTTAACAGATCAGGCCCCCGTCAGTCAGGCATGAACCGTGGCTGGGAAGGCAAACGCAAGGGGGCTTGTCAGAGGTGAGGAGCGCCGCATTCCAGGTATCTGCCAGGTACAAACTGGGCATTTGCTCGAATAAAGTGTGTCGATGCTGTACATACATACATCTGTATCGTGTTAGCCAAGCTTAATAATAAAAAATGAATAGACAATACCGTTCTGTGTCTAACAAAATGCTTTTATTTGTGCGAGCTTTTGAGATACACTGATCTCTTCTTCCGGCGGTGTTACAATGGATAAAGCAAGAGCGTTTTTTAATTAAAAACTGTGCATCTTGGAATGTATCTGTGAATAAAGCCTATCCATCCCCCATGTGCAATATGCGGTTTATGACAAGGTGTTAAATGGTGTGTGCGTGTGCAAATATAAATTTATAAAGTTCCCACAGTTTATACAGCGCTTTACAAAAGGTGTGTGTGAAGTGAGAGAGTAAACCAATGGTGTGGGTAGGTGTATAAATGTAGGAGGGTGTTGCATAACTATTAGTACTGTATGTGTAGATACTATGTGGTCCCTATTGGTAAATAGGGATAGAATTACAATGTACATAAGTATGTGTAAGAGACAGCTGTGTGTGCATATAGCGCAGTATGTATAGCACTCATGGGAAGAGAGTTGTCGTGTCAGGGTAGTGACTCATGAAACTGCGGTCTCGGCTTAAGTCACCGCTAAGTGTCCCGAACAGTTGCATACATTTGTATTCATGCAACTGTCTCTCTTTCGGTGTTCTAAGATTACTTTTGAGCATGGCCATCTTCAGATCGTTTATCTTATGGCCAGAGAATAATATATATATATATATATATATATAAATATATATATGTACTGTGTTAGCCGAGCTTAATAATCAAAAACAAATACTCAATACTGTCTGTGGCTAACAAAATGCTTTTATTTGTGTGAGCTTTCGAGATACACTGATCTCTTCGTCAGGCTTTGTTACAATAGATAAAGCAAGAGAAGTTTAACTTTTAAACAGGCTTTAATGTTATATGTTGATGAAACCTATCCCTCCCCCCTGTGCAGTATTAAAATTTATGATTTTAGGTGTTAAATGGTCCCTGAATGTTTGTGATGTAAGAGTGTGTGTATGTATGCATGTGTATTCATGTGTGTAAATATAAATTTATAAAGCACCCATAGTGTATACAGCGCTTTACAAAAGGTGTGTGTGGATGGGGAGTGTATACCAATGGTGTTGGTGGTTGTTGAAATGTAAGAGGGTGTTGCATTACTATAAATGTGTGTGGATACTATGTAGTCCCTTTTGGTATATACAGTAGGGATAGAATTAAATTGTACAAGACAGTTGTGTGCATTCATATAGCGCAGTATTTATAGGAAAATATTAGAAAATAGGCCAACACTTACTGAATTTCTGTGAGTCTCTGTATTTGGGAGTTAGTCTAACTTATTTTTTATATGAGCAGGATCATAGCCTTCAATACAGTCTCACTGACTGTTGGAGGGACAATGCCATAGCATGTGGGTTATTTATCCAGTCACAAAACGTGCAACACAAAAAGAGCTTAATTCAGCATAGGTGAAAAGTAACAAAAAAAAACAGTTTAGAACAGTCTAGTTAAATAGTCCATAACAGGGGTTTGCCCTTTTCCCAGAAAGGGAGGTTCAAGTCCAAGAAAAACACAAAGAATAAGGTTAAGTCTCCCACTGTAACGGACCTTGCCACAGGCTTGCCTCCCTCCAGCATTTCAGTATGTGTTTCTCTGATTCAGACAGGAAACAGGAACAAGTGGGAGTTCTGGGTTTTTAAATCCCTTGAGGAGGCACCTGGGACCTGGTTAATAAATCCTGCCTTTTCTAAAACTGGGGTTAACCAGGTCATTGATGGACTCCAGACCTATACTTAGGTCTCCCAGGCATAGTGTTGGGATAGTGAATTCACCCTGTCACAGTGACAAATACAGATGTAGCCAAGGTTTTATCTCATAATGTAGAATATCACTTTATAACGCAAAATATCAAACATTTTCCAAAGGATTGAATGGAAGTAATAACATAGAATATCCCACCATAAAGCGCCAATGGATGCAATAACCTTTTCTACATCTGTATCAGCACTTTTCCATGGAAATTACATATTTTAGTCCAGTATTTGGACCACAGCACTAGTATTTTAGCAGCTGACCCCACATACCTACATCAGATAGGACAGGAGTTCTGCAACATTAAAACAAATACTTAAAGGGTCTGAATCACAATATAGGGTTCAACGGTTCTTAAAAGGTTGAAAATCTTACAGAGTATATGGTGAAGAAACACTGCACACTAAAGTCGCAAATACAAAACTGGGGCAAAACTAATAAAAAATAATTGCACCATAGACTAATAGTTAATAACCCCAAGAAGGGTAAAATAATCCTTATTTTAAACAAGGTCTCACTTAGGCTTCCTTAACTTTGTCCAATTCTTATTGAAAGGGAGAAAAGTAAAGGCCAGCAACTCCATTTTGTCATGATCATCATTTTGCCTGAATTAAATGGTATATGTAAGCAAAAAATGACCTCCAGACATGCATGCAGTTTTTACAAGATTTTGCTAGTTATTTTCAGTGAAAGTAGAATTTTTTTTCTGGTCGTATGCCAGTACTGTGTTTTCTCAGACTCGGCTTAACAGCAAGTTTTATATACAGGAGCCAAGGCTATAGATAATATATGGGTGGAAAAGTCCCCAGAAAAGCTGTTACTTAGTGATATGCTAATATCGTCACACCTCTAATTTACACCTTATTTTTCTGTCTATATAGCATTGCTTTTCACTAATAAAGTTGAGACGAGGAATCAGAATTACCCTGTGTGTGTCTGTTTCTTGGTGTCCCGAGTACTCGTACGTCATCAGATCGAGATCCAACAGTCCCAGGGCATGGTTTGAAGTCTCCCCGGGTAGAGCAGCATTGTTTCCAGTCACGGCCGGCTGACCAAGGTCCCCAGCCCATTTTAATTGGCAAGAACCGTTCACTTATTAAATAGCCTTCTAGAAGTAAAAGGACCTTATATAAATTGTACAAAAAAGAAAGAGCGCAGGGAACCAGGATCAATACCAAAATTGTATTATGAAGCAACAAAAAAAGCAGTAAAACACACATTAAAAAAACATGGTACTGCCACATGTATCAGACACATTGCTGCCAAACGCATAAGGGAACCACTCCACTTTGCTGCATCCCCACTGCGTTCTTTCAGACACACGCAGATGACATCAGCACATTGAGTCATCATGCAGGCTGATGTCACAACTGACCTCTACGTGTTTTGCTATGTCATTGCTTCCTCTGGGGATCAGTCTCGCAACACTCAAATGTCAACTAAATAAATGGTCTATAACCGTTATGAATCTATGGCATTTCTTTGCTAGCTCCTAGTGTATGCTAAAATTGTTTTTGCTTCTCAACATTTACCCTATACTATCATTCAGCAATAAGTCCACTACTTCTCTTAAATCATTAAATACTATTCTGTTTTGTTAATACATTGCCACATATGGTATAATTACATAGTTACATAATAGAGGAGGTTAAAAAAGACATATACACATCAAGTTCAATCTGTTAAATTTAGACGACAGATACTTACCCTATATTTGTATTTAAAGTATTTTGATCTAGAGGCAAACAAAACAAACCCTGTGAAACATCATCCAATGATGTCTTAAACTGCGGCCACGCTGTCGCTGAACTAGCTCATGCTTGAGAGCGTTGACGTCACCAACTCTCCAAGCATGAGCGATCGGGTGTCCTGCAATAATTTTAGAGCAGGAGCGGGTGGCATGGCTATTACGGGAGGGGGCATGTCCTTGGCTGGATCGGGGCTGTGTCTGTGTGTGTGTGTGTCTCTGTGTCTCTGTTTCCCTCCATTTTCTCTCCCCCTCTTCCTCCCCTCTATCCTTCTTGCCTCCCCTCTCCCCCTTCCCTCCTCTCTCTCCCCCCTTCCCTCCTATGTCTCCTCTCTCTTCCCTCCTCTGTCTCCCCCCTTCCCTCCTCTCTGTCTCCCCCCTTCCCTCCTCTCCCCCTTCCCTCTTCTCCCTCCTCCGTCTCCCTCTTCCCTCCTCTCTCTCCCCCTTCCCTTCTCTCCCCTTCCCTCCTCTCTCTCCCCCCTCCCTCGTCTCTCTCCCCCCCTTCCCTCCTCAATCTCCCCCCTTCCCTCCGCTCTCTCCTCCTTCTCTTCTCTCCCCCCTTCCCTCCTCTGTCTCCCCCTTTCTTCCTCTCTTTTCCACCTTCCTTCCTCTCTGTCTCCCCCTTCCCTCCTCTCTCCCCCTTTCCCTCCTTTCTCCCCCCTCCCTCCTCTCTCCCCCTTACCTCCACTCTCTACCCCTTTACCTTTGCTCCCCCCTTCCCTCCTCTTCCCCCCCTTCTCCCTCCTCTCTCCCCCCTGTCTGTCTCCCTCCTGTCTCCCTCCCCATCGCCCTCCTCTCTCTCCCCCTCTGTCTGTCTCCACCGTCTAACTCCCCCCTCCCCCTGCTCTCCATTCCCTCCTCTCTTCTCCCCTTCCCTCCCTCTTCTCCCCCCTTCCCTCCTCTCTCCCCCCTTCCCTTCTCTCCCCCTTCCCACCTCTCCCTCCTCTTCCCCCTGTCTGTCTCCCCCCTGTCTGGTCGCCCCTCTCTCGTCACCCCCTCGTCTCTCCCCCCATCTCTTCCTCTACTCCCTCCCCTAAAACCTCCCCCTGATTTATCCCCCTGCTCTCTCTCCCCCTCCCTCTGCTTTCTCTGCCCCCTCCCCCTGCTCTCTCTACACTCCCCCTGCTCTCCCCTCTCCCCTGCGACTGACTATTGCGCAACAACATGGCGGCGCCCTGTGCTGCCGGGCCGCCGCGGAACCTCCGAACGCTCTCTCAAGAGGCACCCTGCAGCGGAGGTAGAGAGGCAATCCAGGACATCCCTACATTCTCCCCCTCGTGGAATCCAACGACCCCGCTTGGGAATGTACCAATACACATATTTACACAATAAAAATGCATACATGGGGGGGCGTGGCTTGGAGCTCAGGCAAGATGGACGTGTAGTGCTTAAGCTCCTGGATAGCAAAACCACAAGCTTTATCCATCACAGGGCATCGTCGCTCTAATTACCAAAAAAGACACAGATTTAGTGTAGTAGAGCTGGGGATCACCACAAACTGAGACTTGAACAAATCTACACAAGGATAGACTACATATTTGTAGATTCCTTACTGATCCCAAAAATTACAAAGGCTACAATACACCCAATTACTTGGTCAGATCATGGTCCAGTTGAAGTGCACATTGACGACATAGAATAAAACTGCCCACATTATATAGATCCAAACAGTCAGGAGGGCTAGCTTTGCCACACTTGTGGCAATATTATCAAGCGGCGCATGTAAGCCAACTGGTTCACTGGCATGCACATAAACGGAAGAAAAAGTGGGTGGAAATTGAGTCCGATGTGATATCTGGGTCATCCATAGAAATGATACTGTGGTTAACAAAGAAAGAAAGACCAGCACTGATGGTGCCCCTGGAATCTATCACACACTCGCTAGCCATGTGGGATTCATTGAAACTTAAACATGGGCTATCCACCAACAAATCTCAGTTGACACCACTATTTGACAATATTAGCTTTACCCCGGGCACGGAACCAACAGCGTTTAAAGAATGGTGCAAGGCAGATATCATAAGGGTAAAAGATCTATGGGCAAACAATGCTATTAAGACGTTTGAGGTAGTAAAGAGAGACTATGGCCTCCCTGATTCGGCCTTTTTTAGGTATCTTCAATTGAGGGATCACATACAGAAGACAGGTCCGTATAGCGACTTCACAAAATTTGAGGATTTGTGCCTCATGGGGGAGGACACAAAGGGCCTAATCTCTAAAGTATACAGCATACTTGCAGAAGGTAAACAGGATTGGAGATAAAGCCCAAATTGAGGACGAGGTGGGAAGAAGAGCTGGGAGAACTAGATCAAGAGCAGTGGGATAACATATTTGAAGGAATAGCAAAGAGCTCCACATGTGTATTAATAAAAGAAAATGCATATAAAATGCTCCACCAATGGTACTACACCCCACTACGATTGTCCAAATTTTTCAGAAACATGTCCCCAGGGTGTACAAGGGGGTGTGGCCAGCAGGGATTGTTTATACATATGTGGTGGACGTGCCCAAAGGTAACAAAGCTATGGAGGGCCACGCATGATATGGCGCAGACAATTCTTGGGTATGACTTCCCCCTAGACCCCTGGAAGGTACTGCTATGCAGACCAATTGAAAACATAGAAAAAACTGACGACAAACTCCTGACACACATATATACAGCTACCAGATGCGAAATAGCCAAAGCCTGGGAACAGGAACAGCAGCCGGCCATACACGCTGTAAAAGCGAGATTATGGAGGATCTGTCTTATGGAAAAACTGACGGGGATACAAAACGACACAGTACAGAAATACATAGACGTCTGGGAACCGTGGAGAACCTATATACACTACCGACACACTTTATTAAAGTGTGGCCGGTACCGCAAGCCGGGAGATTTCCCGGCTTGCTAGTGGCCGCCCCTCGGCGTGCCGCGCGTCATAGACGCGCGGTCGCGCGTCTTCGGGAGCCTGCGCCCCCTGCACACGCGTCCAGGGCTCCCCGAGGGAGCCCTGGTGTCCCGCGATCGCGGGATGGCGGCAGGGGGTTCCGGGGGACCCGGCGGACCCGGCAGCGGTAGGGAGAGTGCCCCGATCGGAGGGCGCTCTTCCGCTGCTTCGGCGCGCGCCCGTCACCCTCGGGCGCGCGCCAGGCTACTGCTGCGGCCAAGAACGGGCAAATGCTCGAATAAACTTGGCCGCAGCAGTAGGAAATAGATATCTTTCGAGAGCTACTCTCCGGTCCTGAAAACCAAAAAATAGGTGGGGTAAAAACACACTAGCTAGGGAAATTAATAAATAATAAAAAAAAAAATATATAACAATAAATAACAAGAGCTTCACTATTGAGATAACCCTAGTGTGATAGGAATCGTAATTGTATAAAATGCAGAGGTGAGCCTGGAGGGTATCCAGTATCCAGTTTCGGATACTCTACAAATGCATGGAGGTTAAGCCGGTATGACAACAAAAGAAATGAATATTCTAAAAGCAATGACATTTCCTTCTTTTTCTTTTCCCCCTTTAAAGTCTTTTGAGTTAATTTTCTGTATTCACTACTTTAAACGCTGTAATAACAGTGATGTCATTATTGTCTCCCCATTGAATGTGTTATTCACTTGATACAACTGTATGTGATTCGCAAGTAACATGTTCCCCTTTTTGTGTTTTGTATCCCACTCCCCATTTTTCTTAACAAAACAAAAAAACAAATAAAGAATAAGTTGAAAAAAAAATGCATACATGAGAAATACAACTTATCACTGTATACTCTACATGAGGTTATACATTTCATTGAACATTCCAATCACAGATCTCACTCTATGGCGAGCCCACTGTTGAGCCTCATAATGGGGTGCCCTGAATTGATCGTAAATCATTCTCATGAGAGGCTGACCAGCTCTTTGGCTTCTGTGCAGGTGCTCTTCCGTTTCTCCCTCTGGAGAGTAACAAACCTCGCTTGGCAATTCAAACTCTTCCCTTAAGGGGCTCAATGTTTCTACACAGTCTCTTTGGGGCACAAAGCATGGGCTCTGTGGTTCTAATGGCTGGCTCATTGGAGTCAGCGTATCTGTCGTTGGACCAAGGGGCCCTTTACCCGCAGCTCCTTCGGGAGATGCCACCGCGGTCGGAAGGCCCCTTTGAGAGGTTCCCTCCATATGATCCTCAGAGGGGGCATTAACTACAGTCTCTAGACCACCCTCTGTAATTTCTGATTCTCCATCGAGCGCAGCAGTGGGCACTTCCAATTTGTTATCCCCTACTTGAGGTATGGGAAGGAGATGATTTCTATGCCATACCTTTACCCGGCCTTCTGAGTCTTTGATGCGGTACACCGGGAGGCCAGGCATCTACGACTTCACTTCATATACGCCTCTCTCCAACGGTCGGCCAATTTGTGCTTTCCGGGGACACCCAAATTGCGAAGGAGGACCGCATCCCCTGGGCGAATTTCCTTATGGCGCACTTTATGATCATAGCGCCTCTTATTACTCGCATTAAGTTGAGCAGCCGCTTTCTCGGCCAGTTTATATGCCTGCTGCAAGCTGTCTTGTAATCTTTGCACATACTGAAAATGCGTCCTGTTGGATACCCCATCGGTAGATGTCCGCAGACGCACATCCACTTTTAGCCGAGCTTCTCATCCGAACATGAGGAAGTAAGGCGTATACCCTGTGGACTCGTGGCGAGTACAATTATAAGCATGCACTAAAGTCTATACGTGCTTGCTCCATTTGGTCTTCTGTGAGCCTTTCAGGGTGCCCAACATGTCGAGCAGCGCTCGATTGAACCGTTCAGGCATAGCGTCCCCTTCCGGATGGGATGGGGTAGTTCGTGACTTAGTGATGCTCAGTAACTTAAGCAAATCTCGTATGAGGTTACTTTCAAAGTCCCGGCTTTGATCAGAATGCAATCGATTTGGCAGTCCATAATGAATGAAGTATTTTTCCCACAGCACTTTAGCCACCGTCACCGCCCGTTGGTCTTTGGTAGGAAAAGCTTGAGCATATCTAGTATAGTGATCTGTGATTACCAGTACATTTCCGATGCCCCGGGTGTCAGGTTCGATGCAAAGGGAAATCCATACACACCAGATCCATGGGTCCTGAACTTTTCAGATGGGCCATGGGTGTTTTCCTTTGTATACAACGGGTGCACTGTTTACAATGTATCTCTACAGATTCTCTCATTTTGGGCCAATAGAATCGATCACGAAGTAGACCGAAAGTTTTGTCAATGCCCAGGTGACCATGCTCGTCATGTAAGGCCCGGAGTACCATGTTTTGCAGAATCTTGGGCAGAAATAACTGTCGCCTGTCGGGATGATTGTGATACGGTATGATCCTGTACAATAGGCAGTTGTCCTGTTCGAATTTTCCCATCTCCTTCATGAGTAGGACCACCAGTTCTTTGGGAGCTCGTTTAAGTATGGAGGGGTTGTCTTGTTGCAAGGCTTGACGAACTAGCCCAACTACTGGATCCTGAATTTGATATTGCACCAATTCCTTCCATGCAATAATCTTATCAGCAGTGATGTTCATCCCTTCTGGATGTCGGTATGCTCTAGGAACCGCTCTTGACTGGCATCCTAATGAATCGGCTATCCTTAACTCAGAAAAGGCTACTCGATCATCAATTACTGCTGCTAGGGAGCACAACACCCATATGCCAGGCCCCGGAATTTCCTCCCATACTTCCTCGTCTGTAGTAGGACTGAGCCCCGGTCTTCGAGACAGGGTGTCCGCCCCTATGTTGGTGGGTCCTGATTTGTATTTAAGGTTGAATCGATAGTTTGACAGTGCCGCTAGCCAACGGTGGCCTTTCGCATCCAGCTTAGCAGAAGTATTGATGTATGTCATAGGGTTGTTATCAGTCCTGACCTCAAATTGAATACCATACAAGTAATCGTGCAACTTATCCACTATAGCCCACTTGAGGGCTAGAGACTCCAGTTTGTGGACGGGGTAGTTTTGTTCGCTTGGGGTCAGACTTCGACTGGCATACACCACCGGCCGGAGGCCAGTGTCATATTTCTGGTGTAACACTGCTCCCAAGCCGTTGAAGCTAGCATCCACATGCAGGACATACTCTCGATCAGGGTCTGCATATGCCAATACTGGGGCCTGGGTTAGATTTGTCTTTAACCCTAGAAACGCCTGTTCACATGCAGGGGTCCACTTGTCCCCAAAAGGTGCTTGGGCTGACGTGGCTTTCCTTCCCGTGTCTTTGGGTAGATTTTTAGGAGGTTGTTGAGGAATTTGGCTTTACCCGAGTAGCCTTCCACAAATCTTTGGTAGTACCCGCAAAACCCTAGGAATGACCGTAATTTCTGAATGTTATTTGGTCTCGGCCAATTCACCACAGCTTCTATTTTCCCAGGATCGGTAGATATTCCTTCAGCCAACACAATATGACCCACATAAGTCACTGACGTCCGGCAGAACCGACACTTACCCATGGACAGCTTAAGCCCTTCATTACTGAGTCGATCCAGCACTTTCAACAGCCGTTCTTCATGCTCCTCCAGTGTCTTCCCGAACACTATGATGTCATCAAGGTACACCAGGCATTCCCGAGGATTCATATCCCTGATGGTCTTTTCCATCAGATGCTGGAAGGTGGCTGGAGCGCCGCATATCCCTTGAGGCATACGCGTGAACTGATAGAATCCCAAGGGGCGGATAAAAGCTGTCTTTTCTTGGTCTTCAGAGTCCATTGGCACCTGATAGTATCCGGACCTCAAGTCCAATATGCTAAACCACTTATTCCCGGATAGTGCGTTCAGGAGGTCTTCAATGCGCGGGAGGGTGTACTGATCAGGCACAGTACGGTTTTTCAAGGTCCTATAGTCCACACATAGGCGTACAGTCCCATTCTTCTTGCGCACTACCACGATAGGCGATGCGTAAGGACTACGTGATCCTCGGACAATGCCGGCCTCCTCCATTTTGGTTAGCAGCTTCCTCACATCTTCCACATCCCTCGGCGCAATGCGACAAGATCGTTCTCAGAAGGGCGTCGTATCGTTAAGTCTGATGGTATGCTGGGCGCTGCGGCTGCACCCCACGTCCATATCACCGGTGGAAAATACTTCGCGTCGGTTTTCCAGCTTAGTCTACAACCTTTTTTTCCAATCCTACGTCAAGGGTGAATCTCCGAAATCAAACGCCAATTTAGGAGCCGCAGTGTAGATGGTGGCGGACGGCAGCCTGACTTCTGTCTTACCTTGTGTTTTGGAGTCACAGGGTATATTCGGCCCAGCTGCTGCCCACGGTCAATGGGCATAGGATAGGGGGAAAGGTTCCTCATGTAGACTCGAGTTCGATGCGGAATTCTAAATGGCCACTCTTTCACTGAGACCAACACCCTGTATCCAAACTGCTGATCATCATCTGCAGTACTCTCCAAGGAGAATAGCCGGTCCCCCTTGCGTCTCTTGGGGTAGCGACACGCTGTTGTCATCATCCTTCCTTCCCCTGGGGGAATTTCAGTCACTCCAGGCTCAAGGTTATACAACACCCCGTGCTTTTCTTCTGCAGCGATCCTACAGCAGACCTCTTGTAATGCCGGGCACGCGGCTAGAGCCAGCAACGGTAGTTCACCCGCCTCCTGCAAGTACATACGGACCACGGCTTGTACTATGTCAGTATTAGTCGCCATGATTATAGGGGCACTGGGATGGTCTAGGGGTTCCGGGCACACTAACGCTTCCACCTCCATCGGGTGATGCTTGCCGGTATTCAGGTATGGAATGTCCAGATGTACTCTCACGACCCCATCGATAGGGTAGTCTTCACGGCTTAGCCCTCTCAATCTCAGGGAGTCTGCGGACAATAGGGATAACCGGTGAAGATGTTGGTCGTAGAAGGGTCGATAGACAATGGTTACTTGGGAACCCGTATCCAACAGAGCAGACACATAGATACCCTCAATAACGACTTTGACAATAGTCGGCGGACCGATGCGGCTATTCATCTGGGGTGGGCCCGGCGCTTCATTGGCCTCCAGAGCAGGCCCTCGTGGGACACCAGGTCGGTTTCTGCAGTCCGGGGGGTGCACAGCATGGATTTCGCAGGTCCGAACGCCATCCTCCGTTTTGCAGGACATTGGGAAGAGAAATGCCCCATCTTGCCACAGCTGTAGCACTGGAGATTACTCCATAGAGGACTGTTCCTGAAAGCAGGGGGAGATCTTCCCGAGGTGGAACCCCCGTGGTCAAACTCGTGTTCTTCAGGCTCCTCCTTCTCTTGACTCACTTCTCTAGCGGCCCGGCTTAGCCTCTCCCTTCTTGGCTTCCTTGGGAGGAACCCCCACTATTTTGGCCGGGTTCAAATCCCGACCCAACAGCACGGTCTCATGGGCCTGTACTCGGTCCATAAGTTCATCAAAAGACAAGGCCTGACCCGGCACGAGGCATCCGCTGACTCTTACAGATACCGGATGTAAGGCGAGTAGTCCCCTCAGAAGTTGTGTGATTTGCAGTCCATCAGCATCAGTCTTCTGCACTACTTTCTTCCTCACCAGAGTCCACAGATCCAGGTGTAGGCACCTAAGAAAATCAGATACCATTTCCCCTTCTTTCTGAGTCAGTGCATGGAATTTGGCCATCAGTGCGAACGTGTTCACCGGGGTCCCATAGGCTTTGGTGAGGGCATGAAGTATCCCATGCGTGTCGGCATCCGGATGGTCATCATGGTAACAATGCACCATGTGGAACGCGGGTGGTCTTAAGGATTCAATAATGCGCTGCCTCCTCACAGCATCAGTGCAGGACCATTCAGGGAGTACCTGCTCAGCATGATCCAGCCATTCTTCAAATCCGACTTCTCCCAGGGGCGTTGTTTTGTCTCCGGAGAACGCCTTCAGCTTCCGGTAGTGATGCGACTGGGTGGATTGATGCATGGCCTCTGCAAGCACAGGTATGGTCAGATCGTTAGGCGTGATATTTCCTGCAGAAGGGACATTTGCATCAAGTCTTGACATACTGCTCCTACTTAGAGAGGGCCGGATGGTGGAGGGGTGAAAGATACGCCTAGGCCCATGGCGGCGGGTAACCTGGGGTTCAGACTGCTCTCAGGGGTACAGAATGGAGTGGCCGTTACGGCAATTGACGGGCCAGAGTACTCCCTCATGGGCGTGGACATAGCAAGGGGTTTGGCCACACCCACCTGCACCAGCGGGCAATGGATTCCCGGGGCCTCAGGTAGAATTAATATAGAGAGTATGGCTTCTGGGCCTACGTCTTGTTCCTTGGCAAATAATGCTTTACGCCAGGTGTGATCTGCAACATACTTATGGTCTACAACTCGGGCTATGTCCAGGAACGGAAGTTTCCTCACTTGATCCCCTATGGTGCCCAAGGAGGTGGCGGCAGGGACATTTCCAATGGCACAGGTCAGGGGGATATGGTCAGCAAATATCCTATGATCACTCGTAGGAAAAAACTGGTGCTACAAATTGTCCATAAGCATGAACTATCCAGAATCCAGAGCAATAATGGCAACAACGTGCATATTGAATAAGTACTCTCGAGTCCAGTGTCCCAATGTAAGAAATAAATGAATAAACTTAAAGTTCAAACTCCCCACTGCAAGCGTGTCACGTGACAAACAACGGGAGGGGTATAGGGTGGTAAGGAGGAATGGAAGCAGTAATACCGCGGTATCCCTTAAACAGGGACACCTGCTAAGTAACTGCTACCCTCCGCCACAACCCTCTTACCCGGTGTCACCCACGATAAGGCAGTCCTCACTGCGGAGGCCGGGGAAGGGTAAGCCAGGGATGCCAGCACTCACTGTCTTGACGCGCCGGGTCTCCGATCAGCGATGACGTCAGGGGTCACTGGAACCGGAAGAGGAAATCAGCGTGCTCCAGCCAAAAGTAGAAATCCAGCAGAAATTGTATGATGAGGCGGTCACTGCTGCCGCAAGGGTAATGAAGCTTCTGCACGCATTGAAAATAAAGTTAATGGTTTATTGGTGCATGTATATAAAAAAAATCTGCCACAGAGAACACTCTGACGCGTTTCGTCACGTTAGTGACTTTGTCAAAGAGTATCTGACACTTGGGCTGATGATGTTTAAATAGCGCGACACTAATCTGTGATTGGTTAACAAATATACCAGAATCAGGTGGATATAATATATCCCAGGCAAATCAAACGAATTAATAACCTGTTAAGTCCTGATGCTAATCAGTGCTCATCATCCAAACATCACCATAGACCCAAAGTTGTTAACAAGACACTAAAAAGACACAAAATACAATTAAAAAAGACCAAACTCTTCAAGTCTAATCATAACTAATCTATACCTAGACAACAAGTGCCAGTTAATCAGCAGCAGAATATTCAACATATAATATTGCATATTAATAAACTTTTAAAGCTATTAACAATACATACATATTAATAGGTATAAAATTATATAGATACCTTACATTGCATTCTATAGATATGTTATGAATCTATAAGAGAAATAGTTGATCAAATACTATTGTGATACAAACAAAACCACGCAAATACTATATACAATAAATCCTATGAAATGAAGTATCCCTAATATTAAATTAAGATCTTAAATAAATCATAATAAAAATAAACAATTTATAATAATTATATAAAATATACATAATGTAAATCTAAACATACAATAATTAGTTTACCAAAAAGTGTTTAAGATCCCATTCAATATTCATACCGATGGGATGTAACGTATTTAAGGCATGAATCCAAAACATTTCTCTTACAGTATGTTTAATTTATTTAACCTATCTCCCCCTCTAGGATGAACATGTACGTGTTCCAGAACAGAAAAAGAAAATTTAGAGATGTCACCTAAACTACAATTTGCGAAGTGCCTAGATACTGGATGCAACAAATCTTTTTTCAAAATGTGTCTGATGTGTTCTTGAATCCTAATTCTCACTGATCTGATGGTACGTCCAACATAAGATTTGTTACACCCACATCTTAGAAGATATACTACATAACCTGTGTAGCAATTCATAAAGCTATTCATATGCAGAATACCTTCACAGGTCATGATTTTTTTCAAAGATCTAGCGTATTTGCAGGTTGAACAACGTCCACAAGGAAAAAATCCTTTAGGGATATTAACTAATTGTTTTTTATCCAAGTTAGTTGAAAATAAACTAGGAGAAAGGTGATTTCCAATTGTTTTTGATTTCTTGTAAATAAATCTAGGACCCCCTTGAATCATAGGGGCAATATCGTGATCCAAACTGAGCACTTTCCAATGTTTATGGATAATATCTTTAATAGCCTTGGATTGCCTATTATAAACTGAGATAAATGATGGACAAAGTAAACTGTCTTCATGACTATATGGCTTCTTCTTATTATTACTCTTCGACTTTATAATCTGTTCTCTATCAAGAGAATCTGCATATTTAAATGCTTTATTTATATCCATTTCTTTATAACCTCTATCCCTAAAGTTCTTCATCATTTCACATGACCTTTTCAAAAATGTCTCATTATTGGAGCAAATCCTTTTGAGCCGAATGAACTGGGCCTTAGGTATACTCCTGATAAGGGCTGGAGGGTGACTACTGGTGGCACAAAGAAGGGAGTTTTTATATTGTGGTTTACGGTATATGTCAGTCTGTATTTTCTTATCAATATCAATAAAAAGTGTCATATCTAAATAGTCTATGTGATGAATATTTTGTGTATATGTGAAATGTAAATTATAATCATTAGTGTTTAGTGTATCAATAAATGTGCTCAGTGAATGTGAATCTCCATCCCACACCAAAATCAAATCATCAATGAAATGCCGATAAAATATAATGTGACTACGAAATAAATTACATTCGTGATATATGTGCCGTGCTTCCCAATAACCCATAAAGAGATTTGCTTAAGAAGGTGCAAAAGAAGAACCCATAGCAGTGCCTAATTTCTGAAGAAAATAACGTGAATCAAACATAAAATAATTGTGGGTAAGTAAAAAAGTGACTGATTCAACTAAAAAAGTGCTCAAAGTGACTGATACAGTAAGTTAGAAAGACCTAAAAAATATTCAAGTGCCTGAATTTTTTATATACATGCACCAATAAACCATTAACTTTATTTTCAATGCGTGCAGAAGCTTCATTACCCTTGCGGCAGCAGTGACCGCCTCATCATACAATTTCAGGGGGATATGGTGTTGTTGTGCCCACTTGCGCACCTCGGTCTGTGAGGGCACGAACATGGCTAAACTGTGTAGCACAGTTTAATCTTTGAATGGGGCACCCCAGGTCTGAGATCTACGCAGCACCTCCAAATGTAGCCCTCTTTCCTGCATATCTAGAGCGACTACTAGTGCTGTATGTGCCTGCTGGCTCAGCGAGATCTGGGCCTCCGCTAACTGGGAGCCTGGGGTAATATTATGGTCTTGGCAACGCCTCCACTTACCCAGGATCCCCAAAAAGTGAGATTCCCCTAAGTAAAAATAATAATAACACACTTCAACATTAGAACCATTTACTGTTACGTGATGGCAGAACCTTATCTCATATACATAAGGGATAACACAGTTATAACCCAGCATAGAAATGAATGACATGCAATAATAACACCTGTGGCTCGCCCACTCTCCTAAAGAGTAATGTCACTTTCCCTTCACCGCGTGCACCCCACACCGTGTCCAATATATATTTGTGCAGACCCTTGGTCACTCAACCCAGTGTCCCCAATGTGTCCTTCCCCAAGGCGGGATCAGCGCCTGATGGTACCGGTGTTGGTGCACTTATTAAATACCTTCCGGCTACTCCTGTAACCGGCAACTGACTTTGAAAAGGATCCGCCGATCCAGCACAGTCTCTCACGAGTTGGTGATGTCCAGCAGCTTGATCCCAAATCGCTGTCGCCACCGCAGCTCCGTGCCACTGTGTCCCTATCTGCTACTACAGTAAGGGAGTAGATGGCTATCTCTATAGGGCGTTCCCTGCAGCACCACAAGCTTATGGTGAATCAGGGTATACACTTTGGCTTGAGGGGAAATCTGGCCTACGCAGGTGGGTCACTGACCCCCTGCAAACACACTACCTCTCATCCTTGCTCTTCCGGTGCCCTCTGGCTAGCGTGGTCTCTCCCCCTCGCTTCCCTTTCATGCCTGCCAGCAATTCCTGCACTCCCATTGGTTCCCTGGTGTCAGGTGGCTCTGCTGAGGCTCCTGGGAATTGTAGTTTACGTGGAGCCTCCTGGTGATTGGCCAGCCGTTCGCGCGCTTTGCACTGCGCATGCGCGAACTCCCTCCGCTCTGACAGTCGCGCCTGACTATTGCGCAACAACATGGCGGAGCCCTGTGCTGCCGGGCCGCCACGGAACCTCGGAACGCTCCCTCAAGAGGCACCCTGCAGCGGAGGTAGAGAGGCAAACCAGGACATCCCTACTCAGGGATAGGTGTTTATTGTTTTATGTATATATTTTTTTGCTGTATTGTTTAGAGGAACAGGCAATAAAGCCTTATCTTTTATTTCACCTTTAAAACGGTCTGCATTGCATACCTCTGCACACATCTCTTACAGTCAGGTACACTATTATATGTTAATGCAAGATACAGTAAGATCATATTTGCCTTTGCAAAATTAAGGTCATTAATAAACAAGTGAAAAATCAGGAGTCCCGGTACCGATCCTTAAGGTACACCAGTTTTTACAATTGGGGATTATAGATTTGCTGCTATGTTTAATGTCTTACGTTTAACTAAATACAAATGCACCGTTCATTCATTCATTCACTAGAAAGTCACTTTTGAATTCAGTTCACGGGTCACTCATGATTGGCTCAATTACCATTTGGCAAAAATTCACGTTCTCATAATACTCACAACTGAGATATTTCACTATTTTGCTGTTGGAGTCCGTGATAATATTTTGTTGTTTAGTTAAAGAGAAGTCCCACTAAGCAGACCAAAATAACAAAAGATATCGAGATTCAAAACAGCCTAATAGTAATAATGTTACATATTTGTATCTTTATATTTAGTTCTCTTCATAACCACTATGACCAAGGAGGCGCGAGCTTCCCCCCCCCTCTCATAAAAACCCTCTACATAAAGACATACAAATAACAAGAGGACACATATATGGAGGTAAAAGGCTGCGGCTTATTTATTAACACAAATGGGGATAGCGTACCACCTGTCCGTGCCAGAATGCTCAGGGCTGGGCAACGCAAAGGGGGCACCCGGAAGTACGTCCCGGTGACCTGCCCCCTTGCTTCAAACCCCCCGATAAACAGCCCCGAGCCACTTCTGGGGAACAAGCACCTACCCCCCCCAACTGTCGCCACCAACGGGCCTGTTTAACCCCCTTAAATCAGACCCGTACCGCCATACCCCTTATGACCTCTTCCAAACCTTCCTGTAAATCATTATTAAACATATCCACACCCACATCCGACAACTGTACCCCATCTTCCCTAAACCATCCACTCAATTTAAAACTAAACTGCGGGTGACGAATGACCCAACCCCCACATTGAACCAAGAAATTCCCCATCTTCCTGTTTAACCTCTTCCTCGTCTTGTTAACTCTCCCCGAGATACGCGCACCTTTCCAAACCAACCTGCATATTATCTCGAACCAAAATAATTGCACCCTTGGCCAAAACGCTAACATGCGCGCCAAATCTTGCTTAATCTGCTGGAATAAATCAATCGACCACAATTTTGCCACATCATTACCCCCAACATGAATAATGATGATGTCCGGTGCCCTCCTACCCCTGGCCCTAGAAATTAGCAGCGGAAAAAGACGTCCCCACCGCATCCCTCTCATCCCCCACCACGTTACCTCCACCTGCTCCATACTCAAACCTAAATTCTTTCCATAGGGGCGCGAATTCGCCCTCTTCCCCGCCCAGTGTACCATTGAGTCCCCCACGATCCAAATTACCACGAAATCTGAGGAGGCAAAAACATGGTGGGAAAAAAGAAAAACAACAGCAGAGTGATTACTCTATCACAACATTCTCCCCTACCAAATCCGGCCTGATGTATGTCCGGTAACTGTCTGACTTCCAGTGCCCAATCCTCCGTATCTTTGCAACCGCGAGCCCAACGCGTGCTGCTTCCGTCGCTGCCCCAATGCGAAAAGAATGCGTTCCATACTGCCCCCCTTCTAACCCTTGCTGCTTGAGACACATCCGAAAGACCCGCAAATATTGAAACCTTGACAATGCCCCCCCGTTCTTGTGCACTAACAGTGGACCCCCTTGTTCTGGCCTAATGGCCAACTAATCTTCCAACGCTTTTACTGGGCACACCACACTTCCAGGCAAGCCCTTCAACACGATCCACGCTCCCTTTCCTTTCTGATCCATTTTAGACCTCCGTACCAGCAACCTCACCAAACCTTCTCCTAAACTTACGTCAGCCCCGCTGCAAGCCACCCCCTCCTTTCTTGGATACACAAACCAATTCACCTGCTCGCAGAGCTGCAAAAAATGCTATGATGAATGTGACCTTAAAAAGTACTGCCTCAAAACTGGAAGAGCATACCACGTCTGTGGCCCGCAACAAACCTTCCAAAATTACCGGCATCACTGGTCTTCTGCCATCCCTGCTAGTTATCCCTTTAACCATGCCTGCTAGCACCTTCTTTACCACAAAACACTTGGACACATCAACCCTACCATTCAGCCTAAGGAAGAACGATATACCCGCCATCTTTCTCCCTATGGATCCACCAGCTAAACCCTTGTCCCTCAAACTCATCATGTGACCCAGCAAAATGTCTACCTCCGAGATCTTTCCTCCCGCCAACCTTTCTGCCTCCCGAAATTCTCGACAAGCAGCCACCTAAGCACCCCACGTACCCGGGGCGAGTGAAGCCTTGATTAAATCAATCACACCTCCGTTACCAGATCCCACAAGACTTCTGGGCACCGTTCGCCCTGGGTCTCCGCCCCCGGTGCCAACCTCCGAAACAGCTCCATCTGCAAACGTGATAATGCATCAGCAATGTTGTTCTCCACCCCAGGAACATGCCTAGCCTTGAAACCTCTATTAAGCTGTAAACACCGTAACACAAAATGCCTCAACAGAACCAACACTGGTGGGGACCGTGAACCAAAATTATTCACAGCCTCCACCACACCCAAGTTGTCGGACCAAAACGTCACCTCCCTGTTAGCAAACTTGTCCCCCCAAAGATGTACAGCCACTAGTAAAGGGAAAAGTTCCAAAAATGTCAGATTCCTGATAAGCTGAGTCCCTCGCAAATCCTCTGGCCATTCCTCCGCACACCAAGCTCCATTAAAAATATGCACCAAACCCTACTGACCCAGCCGCATCCGTAAATAGCTGCAGCTCATCGTTCCGCGCTGGACGCCCCCTCCACAACGTCCTTCCGTTGTAACTCTGTAAGAATTCTTGCCACACCGCCAAATCCTTCCGAATATCTGTTGTGACCCGAATGAAGTGGTTGGGACGCCTTACCCCCGCTGTAGCTGCTGACAAGCGCCTGGAAAAGACCCTTCCCACAGGCATAATGCGAGCTGCAAACACCAAATGGCCCATCAAAACCTGAAACTGTCTTAATGAGGCCTTCCTAAGAAGCATGAAATCCTTTATCATACTCTCCAAAACAACTAACTTCTCAGGAGGTAACCTATATTCCCTGTTCACTGAATCAATTACTATGCCCAGAAAACTGAGAGTGGTCGTGGGTGCCACTGTTTTTTCATTCGCCAAAGGAACCCCAAATTCGCGCGCCATGGCTGAAAATGAAAAAGCCACCTTGCGCACAAATCAGACCCCTGCGGACCAACGAAAAGGAAATCATCCAAATAATGTATGATCCCTGCTGCCTGCACCCTATTGCGGACCACCCACTCCAAAAATGTGCTGAATGTTTAAAAATAAAAACAAGACAATGCACAACCCATAGGTAAACAAAGGTCAACAAAATAACGCCCTTCCAACATACAGCCCAATAAATGAAAACAATCTGGATGTACCGGTAAGAGTCTGAAAGCTGACTTAACGTCAGCCTTCGCCATCAATGCCCCCTGCCCCATCCTTCCCACCAAAGCCGCCGCTTGATCAAAAGTGGCGTAGCTTACGGAGCATAAGTCCCTATCTATCCCGTCATTAACTGACGACCCTTTCGGGTAAGACAGAAGTTGAATTAACCTGAAAGCCCCCGCCTCCTTTTTCAGAACCACTCCCAACGGTGACACCCTAAGATTTTTTAGGGGTGGGGAAAGGAAAGGACCCGCCATTCTGCCCAACTCAATCTCTTTATCAATTTCTTCTTTTGCCACATCCCCATTCAACCTGACCGACTTCAAATTCCTCTCGCCCCCCGATCCCTCCTGATACTCAAAGGGGATCCTGAAACCTTCCTTAAACCCCTCTCATAATAAGCTAGCTGCCCGTCTATTGGGGTATTTTTCCAGCCAAGGCGCCATTGCCTCTGCTGAAACTGGCGTTCCCGCCTTCCTGAACAGCCTGCTGTCCTGCTCCCTTGAAACCCTTACTATCTTTCTTAAAGCACTTTGATTTGGGATGCTGACCCCTGCACCCAGCGCAAGTATGTTGGAATCTACAATTCTCAAAATTGCATCTTGACTCGTTGTAACGCCAACATACCCCCGACTGCTTCCCACCTGCACGCCCTCTCCCTGATGTGCGCACCTGAAAATGCTCCCGCCAGACCCCTTTGTCCGCCAAAAGCTGCATGGTGCTGACCTGAAAGGACATCGCTACTACAGTAGCGCTGTAATTTATCCAATGGCTCGTCAAACACTGTTTTAATTCCACCACCTAAATCCTGCCAGCAAACTACTCTTGAACTCTTGCCTGGCCGATCTTTTCACGAAAACCAGTTCACTTGAATAGACTTAAAACCGCTCTAAAGCTGTAATAACATAAACAATCCCGCATTAATGCTTGTATCTTTATTTTTTTTAAGCATGGTGTCACCCACGACACGAAAAACCTTAAAATTGGCTTCTATTAACCACAACCAAGACCAACCTCAAAAGGCGTTTTTTTTTTGTTTTTTTTTAATATATATTTTTATTTATTTATTTATTTTTTTTTTTTTTTTTTTTTTAAATGGACAGCCCCACCTGACTGCCTCCCACTGTTTAAAAGAGTGGAAAAGAAAAAAGAGGGGGAAGGAAGAGGTCCAATATCTCCCCAAGGAGGAGGGAGGAGGGGGGGGCAAAAGCCCACCATTCCAGCCAAACCACCAACAGCCCCCTCCCCCAGCCGTAACATGTCCCACACCTGTTTTTGTGGAGACACATGTCCCACCCCTGTTTTTTTCCAGGGGCCCATGTCCCACACCTGTTTTTGTGGGGACCCATGTCCAACACTTGTTTTTTGTGGGGACCCATGTCCCACACCTGTTTTTGTGGAGACCCATGTCCCACCCCTGTTTTTCCAGGGACCCAATGTCCCACACCTGTTCATGTGGGAACCCATCTCTCAGGCTCCTCCCAAAAGTCACCCAGCCTTCAACCAAATAGGCTGTGATTTCCAAAAACTCCGCCATGACATACCCTTCTGCACCACCAACGCTTCCCGTGCTCCGTAACTAGGACCCCCTTCATCACTTGATGATGGCCACGCCTCAGCGCAGGTAGCATGGGAACCGCCCTGTCCTCTCGCGTTTCCACGACTGCCCAAACTTCCTTGATCACTTCCAGCTTTCAGCACTAGTGCACACATCTGCTTCTAAAACCATCCTTCCTCATGGTTGTGCGCCTCCGCCAAAAGCTGCATGGTGCTGACCTGAAAGGACATCGCTACTAGCGCTGTAATTTATCCAATGGCTCGTCAAACATTTAATTCCACCACCTAAATCCTGCCAGCAAACTACTCTTGAACTCTTGCCTGGCCGATCTTTCCACGAAAACCAGTTCACTTGAATAGACTTAGAACCGCTCTAAAGCTTTTTTTTTTTTTTTTTTTTTTAAGTATGGTGTCACCCACGACACGAAAAACCTTAGAATTGGCTTCCACTAACCACAACCAAGACTAACCTCAAAAGGCGTTTTTTTTTTTTTAATATATATATTTTTATTTATTTATTTAAAAAAAAAAAAAATTTAAATGGACAGCCCCACCTGACCGCCTCCCACTGTTTAAAAGAGTGGAAGAAAAAAGGGGGGGAAGGAAGAGGGCCAATATCTCCCCAAGGAGGAGGGAGGAGGGGGGGGCAAAAGCCCACCATTCCAGCCAAACCACCAACAGCCCCCTCCCCCAGCCGTAACAACAGCCTTGCCCCCAGCCCCCCCCCAAAAAACCCCACCCCCTGATCATCGTCAGGAGGCGGAACCACATGACACTCGTGTATGCAAAGACCTCCCTTGCCATTAGCCCAACCGCACGGCTAAGCGTGGGCTGGGCGAGCCTCTCTTCCCCCCCCCCCCCAGCCACACAAGCGGCCACAATAGGAGGACAGGAACAGGGCTCGGAAACGGCGCCAAGCAAAAACCTCCTCCTCCACGCCGATGCGCCTTCCTACACGCATCAGCCATCAGTAGGAGTCACTCTCCTCATCCTTCTCCCTCCTCCCCCCGCCGCTGCCACCAATAAAACAGCGCGAAAACGAAAGGCAGGACAAAAACCTATCCCTACTCGCAATCCCGCCCCCTCCCCCCGAGCACCGGCAAAACCGGCAAAAACACACGGGGGGGGGGGCGGAGGGTCCCTCACCACGAGGAGGGAAGGGAAAATCTCTCACCCCGGGAGGGGGGCCCAAATCAAACCAATTTTAACCTACTAAACGCAGGAGAAGAGAGGAGAGTGTGTGAAACAGTTGAAACGCCAAGGAACAAGTGACAGTTGCTTGTTCCTTGGCTCTATTTGAAAAACTAACTGCCCCAACTGCCTTCTCCGATCGCGCACGCGACCAACAGCCTAGCTGGGGGGGGGGGGGGGCGCACCCCCCGGTCAATAGCTGTAGCCACCCATGCGCGTGGGGCTGCGTTATGAACCCTGTTTGTAAAAGGATAAATCTTGTATTTATGGGGGGGCACAGGGGGTGGGTAATTTATTTAATAAATATAATGATGTTTATTGTGGGTCACTATTGTTTTTATTGTGGGTACTGGGGGTGGGGGGGTTCCCCAACGGTATGTGGGTAGGCCTCCCTTGTGGGTACTGGGTGAGGTGGTTAGGCCTCACGGGGGTGGTTAGTGTGGGAGGGTTTGTAGGCATCCCGAGTGGTGGGTGAGGGTGAGTTAACCCCTTAATGACTGTAGCGGTTAATTACCGCTATGATGATTAAGGGGTTAGGGGACATTACTTTGTATGTTTTAATTTTTGTCTCTGTTTTGCAGCAGTGGAGGGGCCATGTGCAGGTGGGTAGTGGGTAGTGGGTGTGGGTGTGGTTATTTACACGGGATCCCCCTCCCCACATTTACATACAGTACACTGCACTCACTCACATTCATTTGCAGAATGTATATGGTGCATAGATTTTATGCATCATAAATACAATGTAAATGCAACGTATTGATTGGAATGTGAGGTTTTTCATTGGCATTTGATGATTTAGATTATAAGATCAGTTAGGTTTATTAAAGGAAATTCATTGTAATGTAGTGTGAACCATCGTTGGGGCTAATACCCCCTTCACCCACCCCCGCTACCCACAATAAAAAAAATTCACACACAGCAGCCGCCCAAAAAATAAATGAATAAATCTAAATAAATACATGAATATAAATAAATACACTTTAAATACATTTTTATTCATAGTGTAGATGTGCAGGGGGTCTCCGGAGCTGAACCGCGTTGGTTTCAGGTCCAGGGACACCCTGCTTCCTGAGATACAGGCCCCTTTATGAGGTGCCGGTATCCCTCTGCATTTCAAGGTCCCGATCACGTGACCGCGGCATGTAAACCAAGCAGAGGGATACCGGCACCCCCTAAAGGGGCCTGTATCTCGGGAAGCAGGGGGTCCCCAGACCTAAAACCACAGCGGTTCAGCTCCGGAGACCCCCTGCACATCTACACTATGAATAAAAATGTATTTTAAATAATTTTTAATGTGCCGATGTTTGCGCAGAGAGAGCAGCGTTTCTCTCTCTGCTGCAAACACATCTCGCAAGGGGACGGCCTATAGTATCATTGATTTGCATATACAGTACTGTACACTGGCGACACACTTTATTCGAGCTCGGCTAGTCCCACAAATTCGGGTATGCCCGGGTGTATTGAGGTTTGTGACTGTTTTCTGCCCGAGTGCATTGAGGTATTTTCCAGGCAGGGATTGAAGCATTTTATTCCCGCTGGCTGCAATACTGCACAGTATATATATATATATATACTGCATTACAATTCATGAATTTATGCCATCTGGTAGACACGCGAAGCATTGCAGCCTATTAAATTCTAATCATTATCATTTAACAGATCAGCCGCCCGTCAGCCAGGCATGAACCCAGGCTGGGAAGGCAAACGCAACAGGGCTTGTCAGAGGTGAGGAGCGGCGCATTCCAGGTATCTGCCAGGTACATACTGGGTATTTGCTCGAATAAAGTGTGTCGGTGCAGTATGTGTATGTTAGAGGTTATAGGGGTTGTTGTTATACAGTATATACTGTCTACAGTATATACAGTATATACTGCATTACAATTCATGAATTTCTCGGCTTCAAAGAAAACAGCTCGCAAATGCCCCTATGCGTTTTTACACGGCATTGCAGTATTGCAGCCAGCGGGAATAAAATGCTTAAATCAGAGCCACGAAATTAACGCAATACACCCCGGGAGAAAACGACACAAAACCGCACATCACCGGGATATTCTGAAATTTGCGGAGCTAGCCAAGTAAGAATAAAGTTGGTCGCCACTGTATTTCAAACGAAAATGCATTTATCTCTATCATTGCCAGATTGTGGTTCTCTCTACACCTGGGATGTCTGTCTGGGCCAACCACGGCGTCCAGACTTTTATAAATTTGGCGCCAGTGTCATTAACTAAACTCGTTAACTTTTCCATCTGGCAAATATACCACATTCTATTCCTAATCTTGGGGATATTTGGAATCTCTGCTTGTTTCCACAGTGCTGCGATTTCGCACCTCGTGGCTGTTGCTAAATGCATAATCAATTTATTACCTGTTTTGGAAAGGCCCGGCCAAGGTCTATTCAAAAGGAACAGCCATGGATTCGGAGGAATAGTGAGGTCAAAAATCCTCTTAAGCCAATGTCTATTTTGTGCCCATAATGGGACTATCCGAGGACAAGACCACAACATGTGTAACAGGTTCGCCGATGCTCCACATTGTCTTGGGCACAAAGGGGAGCATCCTGGTCCAAACCTTGCTAATTTCTGTGGAGTGAGATAACAGCTCATAAGGACTTTATATGCGTTCTCTTTTAAAATAGTGCATATCGAGCTCTTAGCTGCTGCTGTTACAATAGCCAATCAGTCTTCTTCACTCACCTCTTCTCCCAGATCTGCTTCACATTTAACCATATAAGGTAGTTTATAATTTTCTGTAGAGTTTGAACCGACCACTTCTTTATACATCTGCGATGTAAGTCCCTTTGTATTTGTCTTAGACAGAGCTTTTCAAACGTAGTCAATGGGGGAAAGGGAGAATATTTATTATAGAATGCTCTGATCTGAAGGTATCTAAAAAATTCCGTATGGGGTATCTCTTTGTCTGATCTAATTTGTTCAAATGTTTTAATTTTTTTATTTCCCTCCAGATCTCAAAATCTATTAAAGCCACATTGTTTCCACATTGAAAAACCACTTTTAGATATACCCGGAGCAAACTCTGGATTACCCCAAAGAGGGGTCATTAATGAATGTCTATTAGTTAAATTATGTCTAAATTTTGAAATCTCCGAAACCGAAATAGAGTTGGTCATCAAGGATAGCAGAGTGTTAGCCGACTTAAGGACTATTTTGGGAAGCCAAATAATGTTGTTTAGCTCCAATGGGGAGCAAACCTCTCTCTCTAGATCCACCCATCTTTTCAATCCAGATGGATCTGCCACTGCATAATTTGACATAATTGAGCTGCTCTATCATAGGACAACAGACAAGGTACTGCCAACCCCCTGTCAGAGGAGCTTGCTTCATGATTGTTCTATTTTCTCTCGGTTTCTTATCTCCCCATATAAACTTAGAGATCTCAGACTGAAGCGAGAGCATATCCTTCAGTCTAAGTGGCACCTGTAGTGTCTGGAAATGGTATAGGATACGTTGGAGGATATTCATTTTGTATGTATTGTATTTTATGCCTTTATTTATATAGCGCCATTAATGTACATAGCGCTTCACAGTAGTAATACATGTGGTAATCGAATAAATAACAGATAATATAAATAACAGATCATGGGAATAAGTGTTAGGAATGTGAGCACACAGCGTCTCAGGCGGAGTTCACGGCTCTCTCCGTAAAGCTAGACATCCACTACAACACGCAAGAAGCCCGATTCAGCTTCATCACTTCCCCACGGCATGGTGGGACGCACCACGAGGTTCTTCCTCCTGGTTCTGCGCCGCAGTGTCGGCGCGGAATGCGACACCCCGACACGCACGTGCGCACCCACGTTGCTTCCTCTATGCACACGTTGACTTACAGTGCACACACAAAAGCCCTTTGAACTATCTCACTCAGGCTCCGCCCCCAAACACCAGCATGGTTACAATCTGGACTTGCTGAGTGTCACCTGAGCTGAAGAAGAACAGCAGCCAATCACTGAAGCCCCTGGGCTCCTCCAGCAACGCCCCCTCTCCGGGTTGGCTGTTCAGCTGTTATATACCCTCTGTTCTGTGCTTCCTCGCTCGTCATAGTTTTGTATGGGTGTTTCACAGTGCTTGTTCTTTGATTCTCTCGGTTTAGACGCGGCTTGGACAGAACCCCCCTTGGCTCTCGACTTCGGATTGTTCCTGTTTAAGTACCTTCTGGCTCCTTCGACCTGGCACTCATCTCGATTCCTCATACATCTCCTACCCCTGATACGGCAACGGCAACGACCATTCTTCTGGGAAAACAGGTATCGCACGTAAGTATTTCGCAATACACCCCTCTGGCCTGGCACCATCTAATACCACAACCGGAAAGTCCCTCGCTCTGTCGGTGTGTGTATTCATACCTGCCACTCAGTTCTAGGGGACAGGTCTGGTCTGCGGGCTACTCCGGCGTAAATTATGACGAGCCACAAGACGCGAGCACAGCACGAAATGAGGCAAGCAATCTCTACGCTGATACAGCAAAACCAGGCCATGGCTGATCAGATGTGGGTCCCTAACACGCCAAATGGCAAACTTTCGGCTCTGGTACCGGAAGCACCTGTTCCTCTTCTCCTCCACAGGCTGCAGAAACCAGTCAGACCCAGCAGTCAGGACGTGAAGATACCGCCTCCCAAGCCGTACGCTGGCAACCCGCAGGATTGCAGAGGTTTTCTAACCAGTGTTTTCAATTTGAAATGGCACCCTTCAGTACGACAACGGCCGGAAGAAGGTAGCCTACGTGTAAAACCTAATGAAGGGCAGCGCGCTGGCATGGGCCTCGCCAGTCTGGGAGTTGCGCCGCAGGGACCGACACAAGGACTACCTAGCCTTCAAGGGGAGGTCCGACAAGTCTTGATTCCCCTGCACCACGGGAGATGGGTCTGTTTCCCTCCTCCAGATAACTCAGGGGCGAAGATCGGTGAAACAGTATGCAGTGGGAATTGCACGCTCGCCGCCGAGGACGAAACTGGGGACAAGAGACCGGCTCGTCTCCGTTTCGGCAAGGGTCTCTCGGAGTCCATCAAGGACGAGCTTGCTTGGCAACCCAGGCCAGACCAATTGGAGGCGCTCATTGATTGGCCGTACGTATTGATCAACGCATCCAGGTACGACGCTCGGAGCGTCAGAATGCCGGCCACACTACCTTCCAAGCACCCTTCCCCAACTCTCCTCTGGTCCCTAGACCACCTCTTCACAGCAGCTGGCACTGGAGCCTCCCGAGCCAATGCAATTAGGGGTTGCAACAATCCGGAATCCACTACGACAACACCGCTACGCCGGCGGACTTGTTTCTCTGTGGATCCCCTGAAACATTGGTCGGCATGCCCTTTGCGTCCGGGAAATGGGAACCCTCAGTGAGTATGGAGGGGCTCCACTGGGTGTTATATCTCCTCGTCCCCTTCCCAAGAGGCACTGCCTAAGAACTTACGATTCCTATCTCTCTCGCAGGAGCTGAGTTTCGCACATCTACTGTGCCTTTATCGACTCCGGTGCTGGAGGAAACATTTGTAGGACCTCGATTTCGCTATACAGAAACGGATACCTTTGGTGAAGAGGCACCTATTGCCGTGGTTGGGATTGAGGTCGTTCGCTGTCTCCACCTTAATTCGCTACAGACCGTACCTCTCCTGCTATCTACCTACTCCCACAGCGAGACCCTGGTATTGACGCCATCCAGGCCCCAGGTACGCCAGTATCACCCTCGGCCTACCTGGTTGCAAGAAGAAACAACCCTCCAATTGACTGGGTCTCACCTACCCCCATCACTGGAAAACCGAGGTCAGGGAAGTCTCCCAAACTTGGCTAACACAAGACTCAGGACTCCATTCTTCCCCCTGTGTATCACCCTTTCCGTGAAGTCTTAACAAGGTCCGCTCAGAACAATTGCCTCCTCATCGGTCTCCACGATTGCCCCATCGATTTGGTCCAGGATACACCTTGCCCAAGTCCAAGACTTACCCATTGTCGATACCTGAGTCTCAAGCCATGGAAGACTACATAAAGGAGAATCTTGAGAAAGGATTCATACGGCCCTCCAGTTCTCCCGGCGGGGGAGCGGGTTCTTCTAGTGAGAAAAAGAGAGGTGGTACTCTGAGGCCATGTATTGATTACCGGGGCTTGAACGGTATCACCCACAAGAACCGCTATCCTCTCCCTTGATCACGGAACTCTTCGATAAACTGCGTGGGGTAAGATATTTCCAAATTGGATTTCGTTGGGGCTTACAACTTGGTCCGACAGGCAGGGCGACGAGTGGAAGACGGCCTTCAACACCCGCTGTGGGGCATTATGAGTACACTCGTCTGCCTTTTGGTTTATGTAACGCCCCGGCTGTCTTTCAGGACTATTAATGACGTATTTCGGGAGGTGCTCATATCTGTTATTGTCTATTAGATGACATTTGATCTTCTCCAAAAATCTTCAGGATCACATTCATCACACCTCGTACGTCCTCTCACGTCTACTCAAACATCACCTGTATGCCAAAACTAGAGAAGTGTACCTTCCATCAACCGCTCTACCCCATTTCTGGGTACATTATTTTGGACGAAGGTTTTGATGGATCCAGGTAAACTCAGGCAGTTACGGAATGGCCCAAGACCAGAGACTCTCAAGGCTATCCAGCGCTTTTAGGATTTGAACTACTATCGGAAGTTCATTCGCAATTTTCTCCACTCTAGTGGCCCCCATCACGGCGTTGACTAGGAAAGGGGCTGATCCTTCCTGCCTGGTCCGCGAAGCAATCTCCGCCTTCCAGGTCTTAAAGAGGCATTCGTCACGGCACCGATCCTGCCACCCCAACACAGATCTTCCCTTTGTCATAGAAGTTGACGCATCGGACTGCGGTGCAGGGGCTGTACTATCACAGAGGTACTCGCCCAAGGATAAAATTCACCCTTGTGCGTATTTCTCTAAGAAATTTTCAGCCGCGAGGAATATGACGTCGGCAACAGAGAGTATTGGCCGTTGTTAAATGGCACTACAAGAGTGGCGACATCTGTTGGAAGGGTCAAGGGAGCCATTTTCTATTTTAACGGACCACAAAAATTTATTATATCGAAGGTGCACGTCGCCTCGGTCCTCGACAAGCTCGCTGGGCGCTTTTTTTTTCTCGTTCAACTATCATCTATCCTATATCCCGGGAACGAAGAACGTGAAGGCAGATGCGTTGTTCAGACAATATCCTGGAAGACAGGCCTGAGGCAGCTTTGGAACCTATCCTACCTCCCGTGAGAAATTTGGCTACTTCCACCTTCAAATCGCTAGACAAGATCAAAAGGGACCAGCAACAGATCCCTTCAAACACGGCGATCCCCTAACAGGCTCGTCTCGCCCAGATTCATTCCAGAGGTCCTAGATTGGGGAACTCTTCTAAAACTGCAGGTCACCAAGGTTTCAGAAGGACGTTAGACTTACTTCGTCGGAATTTTGTGGCCCAGTATGTCTAAGACATTGCGGAATACACTGCGCTTGTCCTGTATGCACCCAGAAAAAGACACTTCACAGAGAACTCAGGGACTTCTCCTCCCATTGCCAGTGCCTGGCTCGTCCATGGTCCCATATCTCCATGGATTCATAGTCGACCTCCCTAGGTCTGGGGCTTCAACACACATTTTAGTGTCGTAGAGGTGTTCGAAGATGGCACATCATCCTCAAGGACTCCCTCCTCTCCGCCTAGCAGACATTTTCTCTGAGCATATCTTTAGGATCCATGGCATTCCGTCTTCCATTGTCTCTGACAGAGGATCCAGTTCGTCTCCAAGTTTGGAGGACCTTCACTAAGAGACTGGGAATGTCTCTTCCTTCTCTCTGCATACACACCCCAGTCCATGGACAGACGGAGAGAAACTAAACGTCGTGGAGAAATACCTCAGATGTTCATCTCCGATTCCAGGATGATTGGTTCCCAACTCCTCCGTGGGCAGATACGCGGTCAATCGGCCCGAAGTGAATCACCCCGAGAATCTCCATTTTTGTCAATTATGGGTTTCACCCTCCCTGCCTACCCATTTCTAATCTGGCTTCTGGGGGGGGTACCGGCGGTAGACGAACGGATTTCCACTCTCCAAGACATTGGTCCAAGGTACAAAAGTTCTCACAAGTGCCGCGATACTGATAACTTCAGGCCAATCGCACCGTCGGCCGGCACCACCCAACTACAAGCCAGGGGATTTAGTATGGCTCTCGTCAAGAAACATCCGCCTTGAGAGTCCTTCCCTAAACTGGCACCTAGGTTTTTTTGGGACCCTTCCCGTCGTGGAGCAGATTAACCCAGTGGGTTTGCCTCCTTAAATACACACCCTCCATGAGGATCCCAGACGTTTTTCATACTCGCTATTAAAACCCCACATTGCCAATCGTTCTTTCCTAAAACGACCAGCAAGCCAGATCAGTCACGGTACTCAATAACGAGGAATACGAGGTACAAGCCTTACTGGACTCCGCATCTCCAGGGGCAGCTTCAATTTTTGGTCCACTGGAGGGGTTCGGACCGACGGAGGAGGTCTTGGGTTCCGCTCAAAAGACATCCATGCACCAGCCTCCTGAAGACTTTTAGGAGGAAATTTCCAGACAAGCCGTTTTGGATCGTCTGAGCGCCGATCCTGAAGAGGGGGGTACTGTTAGGAATGTGAGCACACAGAGTCTCAGGCGGAGTTCACGGCTCTCCTTACACTGCTCAGACCCTTCCAACAACCACGCAAGCCCCCTTCAGCTTCATCACTTACCCCACATGGTGGCGCTCCACGGGTTCTTCCTCCTCGTTCTGCGCGCAGCTGTCGGCGCGGAATCGCCACCCCGCACGCACGTGCGCACCCAACGTTGCTTCCTCTCATGCACACGTGGACTTCAGTGCACACACAAAAGCCCTGAACTTATCTCCACTCAGGTCCGCCCCCAAACACCGCATGGTTACAATCTGGCTCTTGTGCTAGTGTCCACCTGAGCTCTAAGAACAGAGCCAACATGAAGCTCCCTGGGCTCTCCAGCACGCCCCCTCTCCTGGTTGGCTGTTCAGCTTATACCCCTTGTTTGTGCTTCCGCTCGTCATAGGTTTTGTATGGGTGTTTCACAGTGCTTGTTCTGATTTCTCGGTTTAGACGCGGTTGGCAGACTACCCCCTTTGGCTCTCGACTTCGGATTTGTTGTTTAAAGTACCTTGGCTATTCGACCTCGGCAACTCATTTCGATTCACCATACATCTCCTACCGAATCTCTCCGGCAACGGCACACGACCATTCTTCTGGAGGAAAAACGGTATCGGCAAGTATTCTCGCAATACACCCCATCTGGCCTGGCACCATCTAATACCACAACCCGGACAAGTCCCTCGATCTGTCGGTGTGTGTATTCATACCTGCCACCTCAGTTCTAGGGACAGGTCTGGTCTGCGGGCTACTCCGGCGTAACAATAAGTGCTTTAGACAAACATAACATTAAGGAAGAGGAGTCCCTGCCCCGAGGAGCTTACAATCTAATTGGTAGGTAGGGAGAACGTACAGAGACAGTAGGAGGGAGTTCTGGTAAGTGCGTCTGCAGGGGGCCAAGCTTTATGTATCATGTGTTCAGAATGTTCACAGTGCTATTCGTATGCTTCTTTAAGCAAGTTTTAATACTATGTATCCTACCTATCCAGGAGATTTTATAGGACTTCCATTTTCTGATGTCCGTTATCAAAGACCGAATGAGTGAGGGATAATTTGCACTATATAGGCTTTTAAAATCCTTTGTAATGTGTACCCCTAGATATTTAATCGCAGAACGCTGCCAATTAAAATTGAAATTAAGCTCTATCAATTTTATATTTCTTTTGGAAGGGATACATTTAGCGCCTCAGATTTAGTCTGGTTTATCTTATAACCAGATATTCTATGGAATTTCCCTAATAATTGAAATAGATTTGGCAGAGATGTGAGCGGTTTAGAAACAGTCAGAAAGATATCATCCGCATACAAAGCTATCTTATGCTCTTGGGATTGAATTTTGATTCCTGAAATGTCAGGGTGTTTCCGAATCTGTGATGCTAAAGGTTGAATACAGAGGGCAAATAAGAGGGGTGAAAGTGGACAGCCCTGTCTCGTACCGCTTTTAATTTTAAGTTTATCTGATGGATGACCCTGATGAACCACTTTAGCTGTAGGGTTAGAATATATAATGAGAAAATTGCTTTATTTAGTTTATTTCCAAATCCAAACGCTCCAAGCATAGCTTCTAAATATGGCCAGTCAATCCTATCAAACGCTTTTTCTGCATCTAAACTCAACATCATAACTTGTATTTTATCATTATTGGCTATATCTAACAGATCAATGATTCTTCGGGTGTTATCCGCTGCTTGCCTGTTTTTAATGAAGCCGACTTGATCTGGATGTATTAGTTTAGGTAGGATGTGACATAATCTATTGGTCAACAATTTAGCATAAATTTTGACGTCTGTGTTAATCAAAGAAATTGGCCTATAGTTCTTACAATCCAGCGGATCTCTACCTGGTTTATGTATAATAGAAATGGACGCTTGGAGCATTTGTTCCTGAAATGTGGCTCCATTTAGAACCGCATTAAACATTCAAAGTAGACATGGGGCAATATTTTTACAGATTTTCTTATAATAGAGACCTGAGAAGCATAAAATGGTTTTTTTTACCAAAAGTGATAAGCCACGGAAGCACTAAAATGTAATAACAATACTTAAAAAATATTTATTCAATTTTTTTAAGACATCACTCATCTACTGTTAACCTATTAAACATGTAAATGTCACTAGTTCTGTTTGGTTCTAGAAGGAACATCCCATTTAAGAGGGAACTTGTGCTTAACCAAATGACATTTCGGCACCTCTTTACTATACTGTACTGTGAATCTGCATTGCATTGAATAAGGAACAAACAGGCTTATTCAATATCCACCAAAATGGCCGATTGGAGTGTTTTCTGACAAAATTTCCCCTTGAATTTTGCCTGGAAAAGGCCTGATCTGCTGCTACAGCAGATATAAAATCAGCCCATAATGGGCTGATGTAGATAGGTATAGTATTTTCACAAAAAAGAACATCAAATATGTTTAATAGCAATCTGCCAACATTTGTAACCCACATAAATCACAATGGAGGGATTGGAGGTGGGCCCCATTTGTAGGAATGAGTTCCAATGCTCTCATTTTTGTGAGTACGTGGTCTTGATCAAATAACCCGAGGAAGAAGGATCCAGTAATTATACAAGGACATTTCATACTGTGCCACGGGAGTTGACATATGAGGTTTCTTGGACAGCAGCTTCCATCAGAAAGAACAATGATCACGGAACAAATTTTAAAGGGACCCAGCGTGAAGCACTTCATAGTTTAAAGTGCTTTTGTGGAGGGATCCACCTTAAGGCACCTGATGGGGAATAACCACAAGTGCACGAGTGTTTACCTCTGGATGGTCCTTTAATACAAGCTTCAGAGTGTGTAAGTAACCTGATATTACTCAACTATTCGCTGCAATAGTTTAAAATGTTTTTATATGAATATGGATTTTACCTTTGGACCGTGACTGTTGAAGAGTATTGCGTTATGGATCAGGAGTTGCTGCTGCTGCTGTTGTTAGTGTTGCTGTTGGAGTCGGATTCAGTGGGTAAAGCCATCAAAAAGGAAGAAAAAGATGGATTGTATCATACTTAATGTAGTTTTTTTTTTAGGTTGGAATTTACTGTACATTGGCATACTGTAACTTTTGTAGTCCAATGTACAGTAAATGTCTTTTGTTTGGTGCTTTTGTTTTTATTTGCAGGCTTTTTTTAGGTTGTACTATATTGACATTTTTATTAATTCAAATGTACAGTAATGTCTTTTTTATTTGATGCATGTATTAGTTTTTTGCAGGTTGCCAATTGACTGACAGAGTGGCAGACCGTGCTCAGAGGCCATTGGTGTGGTACTTTGCCAATCAATTGGTTTATTTACTTTTTTTGTTTTATGGCAATGCAATGTGGTTTTTATTTGAAGCCTGTACGGTATTTTTTTATTTTTTTTGCGGGTTCCCATTGACTGGCATAGTGGAAGCTCATGCCACTCAATTGTTTTTTTTATTTAAATTGAATGTGTTTTTAATTTGAGGCTTGTTTTGGAGATTAGCTGGTTGCATATTGCTTGGCATAGTGGCAGTTCATGCCTACAGGGCATGGGTGTGCCACTGTGCCAATCAATTGTTTTTTTGGCATTTGTTACAGTTTGTTTTCTATGTAATACTGTGTTTTATTTTGGGCCTGTTTTTTTTTTTTTTAGCTTTACCATTTATTGCAATAGTGGCAAAGCATGCCCATATTACATGGGCATGCTTTAACACGTGCCAATGAATTGGTGGAGGGTGGGAGTAGTTGCCTGGGGAGGGTTGTTACGCCTCCCAGGTGGGTATTGGGGGAGGGTGGGTTAATCCCTTAATTATAGAAAAAACTGGACTCATGAGTCCCAAGAACAGGTGTGGTGGTTCAATGGACTAAATACAGAGAATATGGGTAGCTGGTAATACAAACATAAATCAAACACAAGCTACAATAAACTTACAAATTCTAGGCATGGATGCTCACACTTCGATAATGTTACTGTAAGTGGGTTGGGTTGTAGGCTTAAAATACTTTGGCAAAATAATTAAAATAAATCCCTTGCTTATGAAAAGGTATACAGATATGTATTTAACTAGAAATGCAAGTTAGATATAGCACTAGGCTTTTTTGTCTTTTGTTCTATAATGTTACTGTGGCAGAATCACCATTTACAGAAGGAGCTCCAATGCAAATTAAAGTTAGATACACCAACACCAGAAGCAAGGGAGGTGAAATACAAATTGGTTACTTGAAAATTAACCATAGAGATTGGTTGGTTACTTCTAAATGTGCTATTTGTACAACATATACCGTATTTCAACTGCAGTCCATGCAAACAAGGTTCACACTTGGTATTTCTTCCTATAAATCCCAAAGATCATAAAGGGATATTGCAGCAACCATATTATGAGATGGTACTATGAGTGTTGGATGAATGAATTCAATAGACACTGACATTCCCAGAAACAAATTAAGTAAAATAGTAAAACCACTGAGGGATGACAGAACATCTGAAACAATGACATAATTGGAAGGGTGAAAGGTAGGAACAACCACACATTAACACTCGACCCAGGGAGATTTCCAATGGCACTGGTTACTCTCAGACTCTCACAACTCACAACTTTGTAAAATCGAACACGTCCCCAAAGTTATGCATGACAGGGAGAAAATAGTTGATATGATTACCAAATTATATAAAGATGCAAAGTTATCCTGGTTCAAAAGCCTTTTTGGATATAGTCCAACAGCCACTAGTGTGTTAAATTTTATGATGCATCCAATCATAGCTTTATTAGTAAGTACAATAGTAATGTTTGCTATTCATTTTTTTGTATTGTAAGCTGAAGTCCTTTGTCTGAAACACTAGAAGTCTCATTGCTGAGGTCCACGCGTCCCAGAAAAAAAATAGTAATGAAACTTTGATAGTGCCAATGCACTGAGAGGGCATTTGTAGATAGATTTTTGGGGTTTCAAGTTCAACTTCACTGAAGAAGCCATTTAAGGAGTTAATTTTGCATGCTCTGTGAAAATGTTGAGACAGGGATTCACACACTGCAAAATGAAACATTTCTGCTTGGTGCTAGTGGGAGTACACCGGGGTGTAACCATAGTCCGGTGCACAGACAGCAGATATACGACCTTTAATAATGAATACTGTATATGCTGTGTGCTTTGTCTCTTTATACTAACATGCCTAAAATGAAAAGGTTAATTTGTAGTTAGAAAAAGCCATGCTTTAGAAAAATGAGCTCAGAGCAGATGAGAAACCGCTAATCAGAAACACTGCTCTCCATATATATTCTGTAACATTTTATTCCTGTACTAACTGAAGGTTGGGATTGAAAATAATGCCTCAAGAATAAATATATTGGATAGCAATAAACTTGTGTCGGGATCTTTATTTTCACACAACAAGGACCTTATGGTATTTTCAATGCTTAAAAACCAGCATTGAACCTGAAGAACAAAAGGACATTGCATACTGTATTTTCAGCTAAAAATACACTGCTTTACCCTAATAGACATATCATTATCATCATAATTTTTTTTTTAAGTAAATACAGGTCTCCACTTAAGGGGGCATTGCACTACAGTAAGTTTGAAAACTACAATTAAATACAATTATTTTGTTACACATGAGACAGACAGGAAAAGCCAGAGTTATAAGGTTGCATTAAATGAACAATGGTTATACATTCAGTTTGCAGATATTGCATAGACAGTTAGAGATATGATTATGGGCATAAGTAACATTTACAGACAGGGTTGTGCTAAGAAGAGTTAGGTAAGCCTGCAATGTGTTGTTAGAAAAGGCCCTGCCTCTAGGAACTTACAATTTATAAGCAGGGTAGGTTGAAACATTGGGTAAAGAGGATGAGAGGGATGAGGAATTTTAAAATGCAATACAACAGCTACAACATTAGCAACCATCAGTGAAAGGCAGCAAATGGTGACACCCTTTGGCTGCCCTTCAGCTGACACTTTTTGGGTGATTCAGGTGTTACAGTATGTCCCAGAGATTCTTTGATAGAAATGAAAAAAGCAGCATACAGTAGCAGCACACAGTATCTCAGGTCAGGCTTGCAGGCTGATTGGCTCCAGGTGGTCTTTGATGGGGCTCTTGTCCTCATGCTGTTAACTCCTTCCATGCTGGCTTGGTTGACAGGGGATGGGAAGGCATATTGGGAAGTCAGTCTTTGGGAGACGTCTTTGGGGTGACTCAGGTATTGTTTCAGAGATTCTTTGGTCGAAATGAAAAAATCAGCATAGCAGCACACAGTACTGTATCTCAGCTCAGATATGCAGGAGAGAGCTGATGGACTCCAGGTGGACTTTGAAGTGGCTCTTGTCCTCATGCTATTAACCCCTTTCACACTGGATTGGTGGACAGGGATAGTGAAGCCTGCCTTAGGGAAACACCTTTGGGGTGCTATGTTCCACAGATACTTTTCTAATGCTAATTTCTATCCGCAAGGTCTCTACATTTTCAAACATTCACTTCATAATCATCTTCCATTATAATAGGTTTTAGATCCCGTTTAACATGTAAACATTCTCCATCACCTCTTTGATTTGCTAGGTCACTCTGAAAAAAAAGGGGGAAACCCTGTAAATTAACTGCCCAGTCATGAGTTTCATCCCATAATGTTTCAGTAATGCATATGATATCATACATTACCAAACATCAGAGAAAAGCATCAAATGGTGACACCCTTTGGCTGCCATTCAGCTGACGTCTTTGTGGCAACTTGTGTGTTATCTCCCAGAGATTCTTTGGTAGAATTAATCAGCAGCATACTGTAGCACAGACCTGGACTTCACAGCAGACATGCAGGGGGGAAGGAGTGTTCAACTCCAGGTGTTATTTGAAGCGTATTTTTTACTCATGCTGTTAACCACATCCATGCTGGCTTAATGGACATGGGGAAGTTAAGGTATATTGGTGAATCTCTTAGGGAAAGGCCTTTGGGGCGACTCGGGTGTTATGTCCAGAGATTCTTTGTTATCATTGTCATTGGGTCACTTTGGTCCATTGTGGGTCTGCTGTTTAAACTGCAGCTTATTTTCTGATGTATTTTGTATTTTCATGGCTTTATAGTATTTCTGTGTCCATTACATTATTAAAGTAGCTACCAGCTCTCATTTCATCCCTGGCTCATTTAGTTTCTGCTTATTGTGTCACTTACAAAATCTGAAATGAAATAAGTGCATGCTAAAAAGGTCATGTTTAAATAACTGTCCATAGTGGTTATGAAGTCTGCTAAGCTAACCTGATCATAACCGGGGCACTGTGTAATTGGACTTTAACGGTGCAGTGACATATATTGGAGAAGTTCCTCAGAGGTAGGAAATAGACAAGAAAGTAAGGTAAAAAAGATACATTTAATAATCAATACAAATTAACATAAAAAATAAACTCCACTCCTCACGCTGGTAAAAATTGTAATGTGCATAGAATGATATCTTTCACAAAGAGCTGCCTTTCATCGCCAATGCACCTCTGGAGTCCTAACGGCGTCTCCTCCAGACCCACAGGGGCGCATTGATCCTCCGCTGGTAGTTAGGCTGCTTACTCGGTTCCTTTCCCCTTCTACTTGTGTCAGAGCCTCAGCTATCCTGGACACTCGCTCGCGTTCTCACGAGAGCCAATGATGAAGATAGGCCGGTTCTGGGTATGCTGTGATTGGCTCCGAGTCACCCTCTATGGGGAATGAGTGCACGTCCATGCACCTCCGTTTGCGTATGCGTAAGGGTATAGTGACTCCACCCTACGTGTTTCACGGATTACTCCGCTTGGTCAGGGGCATGTGGTATAGGAGTTAGGTCAGTTTTGTGCTTTAAATAGTCCCATCACGTACTCACACCAAAGCAGAACATGTGATCAAACATGCAATTCTATCCTTACTATTTTTCTTCCTAAACCTCTATCAGCTCTATAAACCTTAAACATGTACATACAGATAATAAATGTTGTTAAATAACCAATACATTAAACATAATGATTAGCTATTGTCAAAAATGAATGAATATATAGATGTTAACTCCACCATTATGATACAAAGAACATAATGTAATTGTTTATCTCAATGGTTAATCAGCACTTAGTTACTGCTTCTCCACCATCTATAACCAATCAAACATGTTAACATAGATAATTGTTATTATTGCCATTCAGCAAACTGCACTGTTTAGTTGTATATTTCATAGTGTGAATGTTCAATGTCAATTCATTATTATAGTAATCTGACCATAATTTTCTCTTGGAACTCTAGTTATATTTTACATATCATGCATCAAAATTCTATTATGGATCCTAGCTTTGTTGATCCACTACGCGAAGTTGGATTTAGGTATGCTATACTGTGTTTGATAGTGACCTTATATAGTACATTTTCTATTGCCCTGTTCTTATGGACCAAAAAGGTTTACATTTATATTCACTATACTGTAGCTATACCATAAAATTGGACTTCTATTGGTCCAATTAGTAAATAACACATGCCTTTATTTAGGCAGTTACAATTAGTTACAATTTCGGAACATATATAGATGTCCAAGATGCATACCTTTACAATGCTTGAAGATCTTTCAATTTCATCATTTGTTAAAATAACAATGATCATATAATATTGCTCCTTACAATGCTCAACTGAGATCCCTATTAACCCTTTGGTATCTTCTTTTTTGAAAAGTTGATTATTCCCATTTAGGGAATAGCTCCACAAAGGGAATAATCCACTTTTCAAAATAGAAGATACCACAGGGTTAATAGGGATCTCAGTTGATACTAGTCTTGGAGGGATTTCGATGAATAATGTCGCTTTTTGTAACGATGGTTGTACATTGCGATGCTAGCACATTGCTGAATCTGATTTAAAAATCCACGTACCGGAGGCAACAATCTAGTGGCAGTGCCATTTTTATGGATTAGGATAAAATAACTGTGAGCTTTATAGAAAACCTGAAACAGTACAGTATGCTGTTTTTTTCATACAGTATACAATACTTTTTTACATACTGTACTGTATAATAAACCCCAAAAATAAAAAGTATGCATTTATTCCACATGTATTACAGTATGTGTATTCTATACATGTACAGTATGTTTTGTTTTAATACTGTTTTGATGTAATGCGCATGCCTACAGTATACAGCAAGGGAAGAGGGAGGGAGAGATCGGAGAGCATGCCAAGCTCCCAGACTAGGCCTGAACATGCCCCTAAGCCAAAATAGACCCCTCTCATTGAAGATAAGTGTGTAGGGCTGCCCTTAAGATAGGGAGCTCCTGTCAGAGAGAGAGAGCGGAGCGGAAACATCTGAGCAGATCGGAGCGCAGAGGGAGGCTTTCCACTGCGGCCTGCAGGACAGACATTATCCGGAACCCTAAGGTGTGAGGGGCTTGTGTTGGAGACACTACAACGTGGGTCATGTTTGGGGTGCTTGCTCCTAAAGGGAAGTGTGGCCTGGCGGGACCTTAAGCCAGGAAGGTAAAGTACACAAACGCAAGGGGGTGGGTAGCGCTGCCCTCACACACATTGGGAGGTATTGCTTGCAGGACACTAGGTTACAGGTGCCCGAGCAACCTTTATACTATTCGGGGCTAGCTACCCCTGGACTATTATTTCTAATATAATACTGTGCATTGTTTGTATTGTGTCATATTATGCTTTCTGTGGTGTTACTGTAAAGGAGTTATATTTTACTGATTGTAAGTGTGTTATTTCAGTATACCTTAGGTACAGTATATGAGTCCTATGAGGAGTCAATCCTATTACCCTAGGATCCTTATAGGTGGAGGCGCTGCACCATATAGAGATATATATATATATAACACAGTCACCCCAGGCTCCCTATCAGTGGAGGTTCAGGCCTTCTGTACATCCAAAAAGTAGCACCAGTACTGTAGTAGCCTCTGATACCCTTATTGTCGGGGAAGACCTGTTACATTTGGAGGTGCTGCTCAGGTTCAGACCTGGGTTGCCAAAAATGAGTACAATCAAATTATGTCGATCATATCATTACTGTCCCGGCGGGAGATCTATGACAGGGCCTTGAGAAGCTACGTACCACCCCACAAGGTACTTGCCATTTGGCAAGTCTCCGCCGACTCCTCCTCTTACAAAATCTGTTTAGTACTGGGGCAGTTTCCGGGCATACAGGCCACACATATCCTAGGCCATCGAGTGGATCCAGAAAAGGTATGGTGCACAGTGCTAGTTACCGGCGGATATGACCTAATGGAAGAAGGCGCTCCTCCAACTTTTTGGTTCCCTGGAGTGCTAGATAGCAGGTGCCCCATAATCTTTCCAGAAATACCCATGAAGGTGGAGCCCACCAGTCCCGCCTCTAAGATGCAGGAGCTTCCGATGGCTATGTCTTCACCTTCCGAAGAGTCTTTGCAGGAGCGAAGCCAGTGCTGTGTCCGGCCTCAGCCGACGATCTGGTCACAGTTCCTGCAGCTTAGAGGGAGTTCAGATACTCGCAGAAGCCATACAGCAGTTGGCTGGGAACAGGGGCGAGTTGTCCCAGGCACAGAATTATAATAAGTTGAAAGCTTTTTCAGGGGTATTGACCACGCTGGTCGGATAAGAGGCCTTTGAAACCTGGAAGGACCAAACCTTGCAAGTAATGGAGGAATAGTCTTGCTCCGAAGCTGTTAAGAGGCAGTGGATAATGGAGTGCCTAAAACCCCTCTACAATGTTGAGAATGCACGGAGACCAGAATACAGACGTTACGGCACAACGGTTAGTGGATATCTTAACTCAGATCTACGGCCTAGAAGAGGACGAAGGTGAACTCCGGTCTAAGTTCTATAGAATGTGGGGGAAGAATTGTCTAAGTTTATTCAATGGATACAGTACATTTGATGGAATCTATGTTCCCATGATATAATTCCAGCCTCTGAAGTGGATGAATATCACAGGAAAAAGTTCTTAAGGGGATCTATACCCACCCATAATATAGCGGTCATGATTCGGTGTTCCCTGCTACAAGGAAGTCCTCCTACATTTGAGGAGCATTTGATGAGCTATTGGGCCTGGTGAAAAGGCTTTTTATTAGTATTACTGTAAAGGAGTTACAGTATATTTTACTGATTGTAAGTGTTTTATTTGAGAATACTTTAGGTATACGAGTCCTATGAGGAGTCAATCCTATCACCCTAGGATCCTCTTGGTGGAGGCACTGCACCATATAGAGATATATAGAACACAGTCACCCCAGGGACTGTGAGAACTAAAGGGCTATATTTACTAAGCCATACTTGAGGGTGTATTTTGGAGCAGCACTGCTTAATAAATCTATCCCTATATTCACAAGACATGGAGTTAGAACTTGCACAGCTCTAGTGTTTAAATAATTAACCAGCCCTGATTCGCTGTACTTCTACATGAAAGTCTGTTTTGAGGTCAGCTACAATTTTAACAGAATCCCGATCAGCCACAATTAGTTCTGATAATTACATTAAATAAAATGTGAGTAATGACCCTTTCAAATATGAAGTGGCTTTAGTGAACAGCTAAAATCTCAAGCTAATAGCTCCTTTTCTATCTTCTTTACTGAAGGGCACTTATGTAAAAGAGTATTCTGGAACAAATTGTATTTCTTATTTTTTACTCTGCTGCATCACCTCTGCCAAAAGGTGCAATTCCACATAACCGGCAAAAAAAGAAACGTGTGTAAACAATTTCTAACCTTCTAATGGAGGTGTTTGTCAATGAAATGTTTTCTTTACCCTTACCCTACCTTTTCCTTATCAGAGAGCTAATAAATATGTAGCCCCGGGTTTATTTTGCACTCACTGACCCCCCTCCGCGAGTGCCGAGTGGTCGCGGGTGAAGCCGGAGGCAGCGACGGACCCGCCGGCACTTCGCGAGGGTGGGGGCCAGTGCAGGGAGCGCTCGGCATCCCTGGAGCTCTGGCGGCGCACCCGGCTAGTGGGGGCCGCCATGACACGTTGCGCGAGCATGCGCGGGATCGCGCATGCGCAGCAATAGCCAGAGCGTTCCGGCAGCCCTTAGGAAGTCACGCGAGGGCAGGGATAGCAAGGGAGAGGTTGCGGCGCCAATTGGATACCTGTGCATGCCCAGGGCAAGTGCGCACGCGGCCCCAATGCTATAGCAGCCACCTGGGAACTACAACTCCCAGGAGGCATAGGGAGGCAGGCACCAGGTGTCTGATAGTGGCCAATGATTCTCAGACAGCCAAAGTAAGATACATTTCGCGCGCTATGAATGGCAGTTGGAGCTGGGAGCAGGAAGGGGGAGGCAGGGTGTAAGGAGCAAGTGGCTCCTGCACCAGGTAAGGATCCCCAAGTCCCAGGCAGGCCTCAATCCCTGTTAGGGTAGTGGGTAGTACTGACGAACAGCCCCTAGGTTAGGGACTCTGCCCTTAGGTTGTGAGGGTGCAGGCTTGTCAGTGTCACGGCTGGTAGTGCTGTGAGCGCTGACAAGTAGGCACAGTGTGTGCAGCGTGTGCAGTGGGTTGCTGCAGGTTGCCTGTGTGTATGCAGTGTGTTTGCTGCAGGCGTTAGGCTGAGTTAGCCAGAGGGGACCCGGGTGGGCACGGGAAAGGTAGTGTGGGTGCAGGGGGTCAGTGACCCACCTGCATAGGATAGGCTACCCCGTAGGCCCTAGGAGTTTTCCCCTAAAGCCATCCAAGGTTGCTGTGCTGTAGGGACGGCCTATAGTATAGCGAGTGACACGGGAGTTCACGGAGTCAGATAGGGACTCCAGTGAAGCTGCATATCAGTGCAGAAGGTTGGGCGCTGCCCTTCGTTGCGGTTGCAAAGGCCATCTTGTTGGGGGCTTACCGGACGGTGGATCCTGGATGTCGGGCCGGAACTCGATGGATCCTTTGTGAAGCGGTTGCAGATGGAGTGCTCGGCAGGTACTATATCAACAAGTGCACCAACACCGGTCATCAGGCGCTGATCCCGCCTTAGGCTAAACTCTCTGTAGAAACACTGAACGAGTGGTTACAAGACAGAGCCTATACCATATAGTACCATCACATTAATATATGGACACGGTGTGTGGGGCACGCGGTGAGGGGACGGATACGTTGCCCTGATGAGGGGGCAGCCGCTAAAGTTATACCGTTAGAGTATAAGTATATGTATGTGTTATTGCTACGTTGCATTATCATTAGTAAAAACCAGTTACAATCATAAGGTGTTGTACAGTAGAGGCAACTCTTATTCGAACAAAAACCAGTGGCAATTCCCCAAAAAACCCAGGAAACACCCAGGTACATTCTGAATACATGCCTTAAACTTTCCTTAAACTAGCCCCAGCATTTTTGCATTGATTAATGGCCTATCAGATTAACAGCGGGGGTCCCTGGCAGTCCCATTCAAACTGAATTGGACTGCCAGGGATCCCTGCTGTGTTAATCCTATGGGTCGTTAGTCAATGCAGAAATGCCTTAAACGTGCCTCAAACTAGCCCAGAACATACCCAGCACATACCCAGCACATACCCAGAATGTAACCCGGCTAGTTTACAGCAAATGTTAGAATAAACGTTGCCTCTACTGTATGTTTCTTGCCCAGGGGAATCTCACATCACGGGGATCCTGGGTAAGTGGAGGCGCTGCGCTAAGGAAATTTGTAAGTTTTACCCCAGGCTCCCAGCTAGCGGAGGCTCAGATCTCCTGGAGCCGCAGGTGTTGTACAGCGACCAGTAGTTCCTTTGAGAGGGTTCAGAAAAAGGGCTACAAATATACGGTGTGGGGGAGAAAAATGGATTTTACCTATGCAAACTTTTGTTGAACACACCGTGATATGAGAAAAAAATAGAAGGAAATCACATCCCTCCCATGTAAGAACACCATGTTTACTAACTTGAGCTTGACCGGGCCCATACACTACAAAGACCAAGAGGAATAGAAGATGCTGCCCCAAGAGATGTCCTCACCAGAATCCCTTATTTCACCATCCAAAAATGTATTGTCGCTGCAGCTCAGGCATCACCAGAAACACGTTTGACGAGTCAGTCATGCAGCTCTTTGGAGACACCGCCCCAGGTATGCTCACCTGCAGCAGAGATCTGTGTGGAATAACCAAAGCCCATAACAAACACAACATTGAATACTTTGGGGGTTCCCATTCCGGCTTACTATTAACAAGAATGACTCCATTTATAGCATATGCATTTTATCTGAAGGCCTGTTGTCACGGGAGACCAGCTATTTACACCTTTTAAACCGGGATCATACCATTATAAAAAAATAACCTTTCCTACTGTAGCTCAAATAGTCCATAAAACAAAGTCTTTAGGTTACCGGGGTTTAGCCCGCAAAGTCCTGGAACTCAAATCAGCATGAGTTACCAGATGCCACCGCTGTATCTCTTCCAGAGATGCCAAAATCCCTTGACTGGGAAATAGCATAAAACGTCCTGGTACTTTTTTCGGCGTGTAGGTCCAGCACCAACCGCTACGTTCTCTTTTCAGAACTTGGCCCCGAAAAGTGGGAATTTCTTGTCTGGAAATTTCTGAAGACGACTCGCGTCTATTTCTCCAAGAGCATTTTTTGGTGATTTTGAATTTGCCGCTGCTGTCTTGGCGCTTAGAATCTGAGGACCGGTTTGGCTGCTGGCTTTCTTATAGTATTTCAGTCCCATTCATGAAATACTCCAGCTAATCCGAGCGTGGGGAATTCTTACCAGCCAATCAGAGGTTTGCCAGTCTACTGAAGCTGGGCATGGATGGATTCAAAATCTGACAGGGGCATGCCGCCTGTGCCTCAAAAGCCACCTGTGGAGTTAGGTATCTGGGAAGGGCGAATGGTAGTCCGATGACTTCCATTCATGCCAGGACGAGGGTACTTCAGTCTAACTCCTCCACCCAAATGGCTTTAACACCTTGGCAATCTCTGTGGCTTTCAACTCCGGGACCTGAGCAGGCTCAGTGGTGCCAGGCTTGGTAGTCACAGAGTCTCTCGGAACCATGGACTTTGAAATCCCCAGCTCATATATGGAAAAACTGAAACCATTATACACAATGTCAGAAATAAAAATATTTCACAATTTTGTCCGTCTTTTTTTCTTAGCTTTGACTGAAAAGATGTGCACGTTCAGTTTCAGCACTCCTAGAGCTTCCTATAAGAAAATGTGTAAAAAGTTGAACCAAATAATGCTTAGGTTCAATCCCAGAGTTAATTTTCTAAAACACATAGGAATTTGGAATTAGACATAAAATCAGCTTGCAACCTTATCGAGGGTTGAAGCACACCAGAACCTCTATATGTTCTGGTGATTGGGTCATATACTGGGGGACTCCCATTAACCTAGGGACCCCTGGCTATACTTGGGATACACATATCCCTATGCCCTCATTTACCTTTCTGGTCTGTGCTGAAGAAAATGTTGAGACCGCGCTTGTTAGGTATCCTCAGCTGCCTTATCCTCTTCTTCCCACTGCTCCAACACTCGCCGGTGATCAACTGGGACACATAAAACAAAGAAAGGAGCACAGAGAAGGCAGGACGTCAGGTAGATAGTTCAAATTTATTATAACACAAAGTAACATAAAAACTTACAGTGAAGTTTAACCACTTGCTCAATCCTATTCCCCTCGCACCGACAACACCATCATGAGGTCCGGAGAATGCCCCCTGCTCCGGCTAACCCAAGTCAACACACGGCTGTAAAATCGGAAGTGATTCAGATGCTGACTGCTAGGAAGGGGCTGTTCCTCTCGTTAGAGCTGCATGCCTAGCTATGGCAGCGCTGAAACAGGGAAACCTGGCTGTGATTTGCGCAACTGCTTTCCAGGGAGGACTTTGCCCTGCGGTGTGTGTCTACATGTCCCCTGGAATCTGACATGATTCCCGGGCACATTTTTGGGGTGGCCAGCAACTCTGAACCCCTTCTACCTTGACACAATCTGGCAAAACTTTCACCGTAAAACCCACCCTGAAACTGGGCTGAGAATCTCCGCTGGTTAGCACGCCTGGAAATGTAAAACACATATACATTCTTTATTACAATACATGTGCCATGAATGGTTTCAAGAGCGGACACTCTAATCTCCCCAATATGACTCAGAGGTAACCATCCGAGCATAAGACCTTTATTTATGGCCTGGTTACCCCATCACCGTCACACCTCCCCCATCAAGATGAAGGCCCAGTTGCAGCCACCACGTCTGGCGGCTCAACTGCCCTGACACTTCTTGAGGCTTTGGACTCGCAGGGAATGTCCTGTCAATAGAGTCCATCAGCGTTTACGAGCTCGCTGCCTTTCTTGTGCTGAATAGAAAAGTCAAATTCTTGCAGTGCAAGACTCCAGCGAAGCAATTTGCCATTCTCCCCCGACACCTTTTGTAGCCAACTTAATGGGTTGTGGTCTGTGAGCATAGTAAACGTCCTGCCGTACAAATAGGGCTGCAGTTTCCACAAAGCCTAAACAATGGCCAGGAATTCTATTTTAATTGTGGCATAAGCCACTTCACGGTGTAAAAGTTTCCTGCTTAAATACACCACATGATGTTCATCCCCCTCCTCGCCCACCTGGCTGAGTACAGTGCCGATACCGTAGTCCGAGGCATCGGTCTATACAAGAAACTTTTTCGCATAGTCTGGTACAGCCAGAATCGGAGCACTAATAAGTGCTGTCTTCAACGCTTGGAAAGCACCTTCACAAGTTGAAGACCAGGCTACCAGAACCGGGAGTCGTTTCTGTGTCGTCAGTCAGGGGTTTCACAATGGTGCTATACTGAGGGACAAATTTCCTGTAATAGCCAGCGGTGCCCAAAAAAGCCATAACCTGTTTCTTGGTCCTGCGAACGGGCCACTGCATGATAGCTTCTACCTTTGCTGGTTATGACTTAAGGTGCCCACCACCCACTCTGTGCCCTAGGTACAACACCTCCGCCATAACCACTAAACACTTTGTCGGTTTCAATGTCAGCCCTGCTTCCACGATCCTACTCAGCACCGCTGCTACATGTACCAAATGACTGTCCCATTAACTGCTAAATACTGCAATGTCGCCCTTGCAAAACTTTGCATCCCTTCCTGCAACCTATTGACCAGGCATTGGAAGGTAGCTGGAGCATTCTTCATCCCAAATGGCATCACTAAAAACTCATAGAGGCCACTTGGAGTGATGAAAGCTGACTTCTCCCAAGTCTCCTGGGTCAGAGAAATTTGCCAATACCCCTTGGACAAAGCCATGGTTGTCAGATATTTTGCCCCGGTGAGCTCATCTAAGAGCTCATCCATGTGGGGCATAGGATAAGCATCTGACACTGTCTGAGCATTGAGCTGCCGGTAGTCCACACAGAACCGAATGGTTCTGTCCTTCTTAGGTACCAGGACAACCGGACAAGCCCAAGGGCTAAGTACAATTACCCCTAGGGACAGTATCTCCTCTACTTCCCTCTCTATACTGCCCTTAACCTCTGCTGATACACGAAAGGAATACTAATGCAGAGGTCTCTGATCACCAGTCTCCACTGGAGGATGTGTTCTGCCCGGCTTGTCTGTGAACAAAACCCTATGTATGCTGCTCTAGCATAGCCCTTGCTTGCACTGTCTGCTGTACACTGAGCTGAGACCCTATTTCAACCTGCTCTACTGTGCCCCAGCCTAGATTCCCCAAGGAGGTCAGGCAGAGCATTGCTCACCGGGTCTCCCATCGGTGGGCTACAGATAGCCAACACTGATGCCACACTGTAAAATACTCCTTCAACAGGTTACGGCGATAGGTCCTATTTCTCCCTGTCTCTCCATCTAGCTGTACAACATAGTTGCACTCATTCATCTTCCTTATAACCGTGTAAGGTCCAGACCAGGCAGACATTCATTTGTTCTGCGGTGTGGGCTTCAGAACAAGTACCTGCTGTCCTGGGATGAATGATCTACTACGGGCATTTTGATTATGGAAGGAAAAACAGGTAGCGCTATGTCCTAAAAAGTAAGCCGGCTGCCTATGATATAACTCTGACCCCTGGTCAGACAACTGGAAGTGGAAAGAAAGTTACAGTATATCTGTGGCGCTCTGCACTAGTGACAACTATACTATAATAGGATAAATAATAATTTAAATATCAATATACAACCAGTATCAGTGATGTGGCCCGTCCAGTGAGGTACTCCACGTGTACTGTACACACACACACATACTGTACACACACACACACACACACACTGTACACACACACATACTGTACACACACGCGCACACATACTGTACACACACACACATACTGTACACACACACACACACTCATATATACTGTACACACACACATACTGTACACACACATACTGTACACACACACATACTGTACACACACACACATATACTGTACACACACGCATACTGTACACACACCACATTTAGGACTATTCTTGATGGGAAACTCCATCATGTTTTTGGTTGGATCAGCAAGAAGTTTCATATAGTGATTATGAAATGATTAGGGATGGAGCTGGATCAATGCTCTTTCTGCCACGTTTATTTACTTAAAACTGAATAATGTATTGTACATATATGTGTGTATAATTACTGATACTATATCCTATTACTCTTCCCTGGATGTGATTGAGCCTGTTGTTCTGCATTATCCATTGTGAGTGTGATTCCTTTTAATTGTTTGCTACGAACACCGGCCCGTGAGTGACTATCACGCCCCGCACACACTTTGCACCTGCATCGCCGCTCGCTGCACAGGGGGTAAACCTTCTTGTTGCTGAGTCTGCGCTCTGGTTCTGCTCCGTGTGGGATGGTGTATCACTGACACGGTGCTCCAGGCTGTCGTTCTGCAGAACTGATAGAGAGAAGAATGTAAGTGAACGGTAAGATAAGAACAAAGGTGCAGAAGATAATTCTACCGATTCCTCCTTTCACTCATGGAGGAGCCAGTACAACCACAAACACCTTCACCTTGAGAAAGGCAGTATTGTACTGCTGAAACGTTGGACTTTATGGCATATTAAACCTCCTTTTGAGTAAGACCGTGCCTGCTTCTTCTTCTTTGTACTGGAAAATTTGGGACTACAGGAGCTCCCCAGGACCAGCGCACCGGCAGCTAAGTACCCCACCTCTATTACCATTGATATTGAGTGCGTGTCTCATCCTCTGTCTATAATATTGCAAAAGACAATAGACCAACATATAACAAACACTTACATACAAGACAAACGCTGAGAACAACAGGTGACAGTTAATAATATAAACACATTTAATTAAGACATATCATAGATAAAATACATATAAAAAAGGTCCCAACAGGACACTCATACTCGGGTGAAGGTACCTGCTTACCAGAGGCAAGGAGGTATCAGGCGATGGATATATCAAGAGTATCCCCTCTTATGGATGAACAGCTGCTGGCTCTGGCGTCTGCTCCTGGGCGTGGAGCTGTCCTGTTCGTGCGGGGACAGACCTCTCCAGTCTGTGGCTTTCGCCTCCGTCTCCGGTCCAATCTGCGCATGTGCAGTGGCATCTGTGGGGTCGTGGCCACAGATTCGCCTGGCCCAGGCTCCGCTGAGTAATGTAACGGATGGCGGCAAATTCGCTGCCAAATAAATGTCAGGCTGCAACGGTTGACTTCCAAAGGGGATATCGAGTGAGTGAAGATGTAGAGTGTCACGCAGGACCACCCTACGCGTTTCGGAAGTCGTGCTTCCTTCCTCAGGGGTGCAAAAATAATGATGATTATACCAAGTCTTCTGCTTGGTCTGAGCTTCCCTGAGGTTAGCCTGTGCTAACCCCAAAAGCATTTCAAGCCGGTCTCTGAGATCTACCACATACTGAAACACAGAAGCATCAATATTGGTAGTCTCCCCTTCCCATCCCTCACGGAATAAGTCAAGAGGTCCCTGTAACCTGCGACCATATAGGAGCTCGAAGGGAGAGAATCCAGTAGATTCTTGCGGTACCATGCGGTAGGCAAACAGCAAGTGCTGCAAATGAATCTCCCAATCTTTTCCTTCAGCCCCTATAAAAGCTCGAAGCATCTGCGTCAGGGTACCATTAAACCTCTCACATATTCCGTTTGTCTAGGGGTAGTAAGGGGTTGTATGCTGGTGCTTCACCCTGCACACATCCCAGAGACACTGTAACAAATCACTCATGAATTGTGACCCTTAATCAGTTAGAATCTCACTAGGGAAACCTACCCTAGTGAAGATAACTAACAATGCCTTAGCTACTGCCCTAGCATCGATGGTGGAAAGTGCTACAGCCTCAAGGTACCTGGTGGCAAATTCCCCCACCGTGAGTATGTCACGCTTTCCAGACCAACTGGGGCTAATGAGGGGTCCCACTATTTCCATAGCTACCCTCTGGAAAGGTTCCCCAATTACCAGTAGTGGGTTTAGGGGTGCCTTCACACGATCACCCGCCTTTCCCACTCGCGGGCAGGCAACACAGGCGTGGCAGAACTCTGCCACTACCCCAGATGTCCCCGGCCACTAGTAACGCTGCAATAGCCGGGCGCTCGTCCGAGTGACCCCCTGATGCCCCGCTAGTGGTATAGAGTGAGCTACCTGTAACAGTTGCTGCCTATACTCCCTCGGTACCACTAACTGTCGTCTACTTGTCCAAACCCTGTCTGCAGCTGTAGACCCCTGCTCTCTGGACAAGAGCCCACGGTGCCAAAAGTACCAATCTGACCCACTGTCAGAGGAAGACTCGGACGCCCGGAGTCTCATGCCCTCCAAGTTGGTATCAGACCTCATCGTTTCCAGGAACTGTGTCCCTAATTCTGGCCACCCACCCTTAGGGTGTCATGCACTAAGCCTTTTCGCCAGTTTCTCTCAAAAAATGCCTACTACGATTCAGTAAGTCCTAGAAGCTTGCATAAAGCGAAAAAAATCGCCTTTTTTTTGGGTGGGACAATTTTTTTCCGGCAGACGCGCGGTGAAAAGCCACTTTTTACCGCTACTCACCAGGTTTTCAGATGCGGTCAATTCTAGTAGCCCCAAACAGCTTTTCGCAGCTACACGCCACTCTAGAAATTTCCTCGCAAATCCGTCCCTCAAGAAAAAGTTGGCAAGTGGGAGGGGAGAAGTATCGGCAAGGGTGGTGGGATGGCACTTAGAAAAAATCAGGCCTTTTTCCTGCATGGGATTGATGCTGGGGGTCTCCGGAGCTGATACCCATTAATACCAGCACCGGAGACCCCAATGCAGGAAAAATGCATTTACAGCCTACTTCATTACCTTAGCGGCTAACTGCTAAGGCAATGAAGGAGTTAACCACCCGTGCCAGGCTTATTGTGCTAGCGTGGGTGGGTGAAATGGTATTTGGCCCTTAGTGGGTGTTTAGGGCATGCGGGGAAGGGGGGGTTGCGAGTGGACTTAACCCCTTCATTACCTTAGCGGTTAATATCGCTACGGTAATGAAGGGGTTAACCCCTCCCGCTACCCACCTACAAGGCCTAAATACCCATCCTTGGGGCTAATACCACCTTCATCCACCCGCTACCCACAATAAAAAGAATTTACACTACAGCACCACTACACACCTCCCTAGGCCCTCAATATACTTTACTATTCATAATACACTACACCCCCCCTATGCCCCCAACAACCCCTATACCCCCCTAACATAGAGTATATATATATATTTTTTTTAGGATGCACAGGAATGATACTATAGGCCGGCGGTGGCCCTCGGGTGGTCCCCGCAGGTGCCCAGGTGTCCCCGCTTGCCTGCAGTACCAATTCTGTGCCCCAAAAAAAAATATTTAAAAAATACATCAATACTTAGAAATAAATACACCCCCCACCCCCGCAGCCTAGCACGTACACTACAGTAATGGGCAAAATTACTATTATCCACATATGGTTAGTGCATTTGCCCATTACAAATACATTAATCATAATAAATAAAAAATATACATCTTGCACTCACCCTTGCCCAGCTGCCACGATGAAGCCATCCTCATCACCGTCCATGTCCCCCTCCGATGCTGCAAAACATACACAAGAATAAACAGCCAATATAATGTTCCCTAACCCCTTAATCACCTTAGCGGTTAGTAACTGCTATAGTAATTAAGGGGTTAACCCACCCTCCCCCACTACCCACCCTGGAGGACTATCCCTTGGGGATAGTACTTCCTTCACCCACCCCCACTAACCACAATAAAAACAATACAGAGAACAGCCCCACAATAAACATTACTATATTTAATAAACAATTCATATAAACATTACTATATTTAATAATACAATCCTCTGACGGCTCTTACTAAAAAAGGTGCTGATCCCTCGTCTTGGTCCTCTGCTGCAGTCAAGTCTTTTGATCTCTTAAAAAAAGCGTTCATATCCGCCCCAGTTCTTGTTCATCCTGATCCTAAGCTCCCCTTTACCCTTGAGATGGATGCATCCGAGGTCGAGTAAGCGCTGCTCTTTCTCAAGGAAGAATCCCAAAACCAGGTTGCACCCCTGTGCTTTTTTCTACAAAAAAAATCTTCAGCTGAATGTACAGACGAGCCAACGAGTATTCTAAAACTTGCCTTAAACTTGCCTTAAACTAGCCAGTTTACATGCTGGGTACATTTCAGTGACATTTCTGCAGAGGCTAATGTCCCATCGGGTAAACACAGCAGGGTTTCCTGGAAGTCCCATTCAGTTTGATTGGGACTGCCAGGGACACCCGCTGTTAATCCGATGGGCCATTAGTCTGTCTGCAGAAATGTGTGAAATGTTGCAGCATGTACCCAGCATATACCCAGCATGTACTTAGCATGTATCTGGGTCTTTTTGGAGATTGCCTCAGGTTTGTTTTAGAATAATCGTCGGCACTACAGTAACTATGATATTGGTAATCGAGAACTCCTGGCCATGAAACTTGCCTTGGAAGAATGGAGACACCTTCTAGAA